>AP028429.1:5081902-5171023 GCA_036509395.1 Antheraea yamamai | reverse complement strand
GTATGTTACCTAAAAACCAAATCGGCTGAGTGCCTTAAGCGCTCGCCTTAGTAGTCCGGTGAAGCTGTAAAGACCTTGCCAGGTCAATAGCATAGTCAGTTCGAAAAAAAAAAAAAAAAGTTTCGCAATCCCGTAGTACATCTGTACTAACGAACGAAATGAGACCGGACTTTCAATTCTTCGTTGCCAGATTATTTCATTACATTATCGTACTCTTAAGGAAAGACTTGATCTCATTTTCATCAATAATTTCGGGGCGGACAGCTAGTAAAGATATAGAACGATAGATGTTAGTATATTCTAGTGTAATAGGTATATGAGTTTGATAAACTCTTGTTTGGTTGATTACTACCAAAATTGCCACACCTGACTGATTTTTCATGAAGAATATGTTATCTATTTTATTATAATTCGCCACTAGATAGCGCCGGGCTATATTTTATTGTCATAAAATGTTATATTTTGTAATTTAACACAGACAAAGTAGGAACTAGGTATATAGGAATTATTCCAAGTCCTTTTCCACGAATTAATCGACTTGTGCACCAAATTTCATTAGAATTCGTCTAGTCGTTCAAGCGTGACCTACACAAACACATTTTTATGTTTATACACTAGCTATGCTCGCAGTTTCACTCGCGTTAATGTAGAATTTATCTGTCCCTCGAACATTGTATTTATTTCTCTGCATAAAAGCGAACCATGCCCTTGTTGTATGCAAAACGTGTACGTAACATTTCATGATGATCGGATGAGAATTTAAGGCTTCAAAGCGATCATACAAACTCACGTTCGCATGTATAATATTGTTTAGGAATTGCTATCTTCTTTTGTTAAAGTATTTATAAATTCACACAGTTTGATAAGAATATTTTATTGATTACTAACGATGCACATACCTCACAAACGACTTTGAGGACTCTTTTAGGAAATGATTTCCTTTTCTAAGATATTATATAAATTCCAGAGTAAAACTGCTAATTATTACAAGTTTATCGAATTTGTTACAATACCTTAATCTAAGGTTAAGACCGATACACTCAAAATTAACGTATTATATATGTTCCATTTCAAGGACCGCAACGAGCACTTGTTCTATCGGTTCGTTGGTGAAAACGTAGCGGAGATGATGCCCATCGTGTACACACCGACGGTGGGCCTCGCTTGCCAGAAATACGGACTGGTATATCGCCGCCCTCGAGGACTGTTCATAACTATCAACGACAAGGGACACGTGTACGATGTCTTGAAGAACTGGTGAGTATATGATTCTGCAAAGGACTAATGTTGAGGACAGTCTTTTTAACATAATTAAAGGATTTTTTTGGGTTCAATATGACTGGGGTTTTTTTGCCAAATAATGAGTAAATATTGTAGATACGTAGAAACAAACTATTTAGTAACTTATGAATTATGGTTCTCTTAGCGGTCGTCGTTGTTTCTGGATTGCTGCACCAAGTATACCAGCAGGTGCACTGCAACTCGTCATATAACAATAAAAAATATTATAACTTAAAAAAAAATCATAAAAAAATATTGCGTTTCATACAATAATGTACTTTGATGTCTTTACCAACAGCATTACAGAATTTTAAAACCGAATTTGTTATGAAATGTTAATCAAATATTTAGCATTAAGCATTGAAAGTAATATAGCCTTAAGATACAATATTCTTAAATTTCATAATAGGCCTGAGACGGACGTTCGAGCGATCGTGGTGACAGACGGAGAGCGCATTCTTGGGTTAGGTGATTTGGGCGCGTGCGGTATGGGCATACCGGTAGGGAAACTCGCCCTCTACACCGCACTCGCTGGAATCAAACCGCATCAGTGTCTTCCTATCACGCTAGGTAAGACTTCAGAATCTTATGTTAAAGACAGATTTAGATTATCAAAACTTTTTTTATGATTCTCTAGAAAATGCTATAGGCAAAAAGATGAAGAGATCTTATTTATAAGCTGTGCCCGCGACTTTGTCTGCGTGAACCTAATGTAAAAAAACAGTGTCTAATAAAATCATCTGTATGTATCAAGTCCTTTTACTTATCTACTTTTCTGTCGTACTTAAGTCGCGTCGTCATTAAAATTATAATAACTTTTGATAGAGTGAACGGATGTTAATGAAACCAAGACTAAATGTTACTCGAGGACATGCTTTATGATTTTATTACGCATTACTTTAGCAGTGATGTGTGTTCATACATAAAGACAGACATTTCTAAAAATGACTGAAATGTATTTTATTAGTTATTCCAAGACACCTGCAACAATTTTTTTCACAACAATCTAAAAAGGTAAGACATGTTAGATTTACATTCTTACTATATGTATAGATATTTCTCACATCTTACAATGTTAAATATGTCTAAGTGATGATGGCTTAGTTGATAGCGTGCTCGGAGACAGTGTCATTGAAGTTAGGAACTGAGTCGGAACATCCGTTTGACGTGTTTACGATCTTAGACCACGTCGCTATTTAGCATCGGATTGTAGGTGGTAGAGCCACGCTGAAGCTATTACTGGTTTCAGCATGAATGGATCGACTCGCCCGGGGTAATACCACCCTCTCATAGAAACACCCACGTGAAGTAAACAGTGCTTCGTTCGGTCAGTGAGAGCACCGTATACCCACCGCCCCTTTTCCTCCTCCCTTCCCCCCCTCACCCTCTCCGAAACACAGGCTGTCAACGTACTTGCGACTCCCCTGGTGTTGCAAGTGTCTATAGATGTGGTGATCACTTAACATTAGGTGACTCACCTGTTCGTTTGCCTCCTATGATATAAAAAAAAATCGGATGAAATTGTGGTCAAACATTAAGACGTATAAAAAAAAAATCTAACATTAAGAACGTTTTCACTATTGTATAATGCACATTCATGTACACTATAGATGTCGGTACCAACACTCAGTCGATGCTGGACGATCCTCTGTACATCGGTTTGCGACAGCGGCGCGTCCGCGGCGCACAGTACGACGAGTTCATAGAGGAGTTCATGCAGGCTGTGGTCAGGCGCTTCGGACAGAACTGCCTCATACAGTTTGAAGACTTCGGCAATGCTAACGCTTTTAGGCTGCTCGAGAAGTATCGTGGCAAGTGAGTACAGACGATTTCGATAATCTATTTATGTCAAGGTCATTTAACCTGCAGAAGTCACTCGGGTAATCTATTTTTTATATTTGAGTTTATTTAAAAAAAAAACATGAATCCACACAAAACATTATAGAAAAAGTTTGAATACACGCAAAGGGCGATGAAGAGGGTTATGCTCAGAACTCCTTTGTGATAGATCATAATTCATTCAAAAGAATTTACAAGAACCAAAGTCACCTTAAATAGTAATAGTGAGGCATATTGTTCATAGAACTGACGATCGATAGTGGAGCTCTTGAATGAGAATCACACGCCACATCGGGACAGGCAGCGTTAGTAGGATCGTTAAAAACAATCAAAAGTCTACTGAAGGTTATAGATATACGCTGAATGCGAAAAGCACAAGATTGATCGTTTTAATTAACTTTGCGAAAGTCTATGATCAGCAGTGTACATTTTTATTTGCATATCTGTTTTGCTATAGGTAACTGTAACTGGTGCCTCGTAAAATATGTATTTAAAATTATGTGAGTGCCCATTATACCGCTGCCCGCCCTAAGACAAAAAGGCGCATCTAATGAAAACAGAAATCGTAAAAAAAATTGTTTATTTATTTATTCCATATAGGTCCTTCACAGCTGAAAATGTGTATTACATAAAGAAAAAATAATACAATGTATTCAAGACGCCAATTACGAAGTACACAAATTATAACAATTTTTATTATTAGAGAGTGAACAAAATTACTTTAATGAAAATCTAGGTACAAGTATAGGTGTTGGGGTGTAAGTGTGTGTGTGCGTGGAGGTGTGTGTATAGAGTTTTGTTATATAAGTGAGAGTGTACGGTATGGGTAGGTATGTTGTGGAAGGTGAGCGTATTAGTGTTAAGTATACATTGATGATGAAATTACAATTATGGCACTATTTTTTCCGGGACAGAGATTGTAGTATTTCGTTTCTGTAAGAATAGCGACAAGTGCTAAATGGATCTAGTTCAGAGAATTCGCTGTTATATATGTCTGGAATGCGAATGAATTGCGACATTTGCGAGTATCTAGTTTTGGATGAGGGAACTGAAAATAATGGAGTATGTCTAGTGCGTCTGGGAGGTACATTAAAGCTTATCTTTTCTAATAGCTCTGGTCGATCAAATTTGTTATTAACTACATCGAACAGGAATAACATATCCGTTAGTTGGCGTCTATCTTCCAAAGTATTTATTTTGTGGTGTTCACATGATTCTTCATATGATTGTTTAAATATTTTAGCTTTATACTTGAGGTGTTTAATAAATTTGCGTTGAATTACTTCCATATTATCAATATAACTTTTAAAAAAAGGTCTCCAAATCAAATTGGCAAATTCTAATACGCTTCTAACATAGCTAAAATAAAGTACCTTAAGACATTGTGGAAGAAATTGGAAAGGCTGTTGTAGCCTGCGCTTTTAGAGAAGTACGTATAACTCGTTTTTTATATGTAATCTAAGAACGGGAAGTCGTATATGAAAAATAGAACCTATTACATGCATTCTCTTTTCTCATCCCGAATATATATGAAACTCAAACTATAATATAGGTATTTTGTGGGTGGTAGAGCTACGCTGAAGCTATTACTGGTTTCAGCATGGATGGGTCGGCTCGCCCGGGGTACTACCACCCTCTCATAGAAACACCTACGTGAAGTAACAGTGCTTGCATTGTTGCATTTCGTTCGGTCAGTGAGAGTGCCGGAGGCCATATCCTTTTCCCCCTCCCCGTCCCCTCTCGCCCCTCCCCCTAAACAAAGGCTGGCAACGCACTTGCGACTCTCCTGATGTTGCAAGTGTCTATGGACGGAGGTGATCACTTCACATGAGATGACCCGCCTGTACATATATATAGCAATATTAATTTCAATTTCTTTTATATATTGTTTTTCTTATATCTAAAAATGTACCGTGTGTCTGTGATATTATATGTACCTAATATATAATTATGATATAATTCAAGTCTAATAAACAACACCTTTATTATGTATGTTAGACTTTGCAAATGTGTAGTGTATGTTGTTAGAATGTGTTGATAATTGTGTTTTTAAACTATTTAACGCATATCTCGTGATTCTGAAGGTACTGCACATTCAACGACGACATCCAGGGGACGGCGGCTGTGGCGGTGGCCGGTTTAATTGCGAGTTTGCGTATCACAGGCAAAAAACTCTCACAGAACGTCATCGTGTTCCAGGGCGCCGGAGAGGTGATACTAATTTTACTAGTCATTCCATCTCACGATATTTTATAATGTTATTTAAATAATAGATATACAAATGTCTATTTTTTAATTTCAACGCACCTTTAAACTTTCCTTCACAATTTCATCCAACGAAAGACTGAACGATCCAACAACTAAAGAAGATAAAAACTTGAATTCCCATTATTTCATTTTGCCAGTAGATTGATAATTAAAATATAATTCTCACACATTCAATGTATAGCAGATATCTTACATTCCGTTATATTACTAAGTTTTTGAAGTGAAACTTCTTATGGGAGGGCTTTGATATTCTGATCCGCAACTTTTTTGTGTGACAAAAAGTGGTGACGGTAAACACTGTGTCGGGTAGAGTGTTGAAACCACCGGTTCTCGTCCGATCACCGAAGTTAAGCTACGTCGCTGCGGCTAGTACTTGGATGGGTGACCGCTTGGGAACACCGCCTGACATTGACCTATTGTTGTATTTTTTTAAATAAAACATTTCCTTGTGATATAAGCATTTCAATTCTATCGTGTGTTTTTACGATATCTACTGTTTTTTTTTCATTAATTCGCTTTGTTGTATGTCTGTTCGGGCCATTGAGTTGTTTTGTACTACATACAAGTACATAATAAGTCAATGATTCGGGTGGAACTTTGTAATTAATTTTTAAATAATTTGGGACTTGAAAAGAGTAAAAAAGTTGTATGTAGTTCACACAAGGTAGAAGTAAAACTTAGTTATCTGATTATTTTTTTAAAGAATGAGATGAATACACTATGGTAAACATTAGTTTTCAGCATTATTTTGTAATATTTTAATTCATATTTTTTAAGAATGACACTAACACACAATACAGAATAATTTTTAAAAGTGCGCGATAATCACTACGAACAAATAGAAAATAATATAGATTTCAACGTTTCTCTCTCTATCTCCCTCTTTTCCGAGGATAGGGAAACCTTCAAATCGCTTCAAAAGAATTCTATGTATTTGATACATGTTCAAGTTTTGTTAAATCTGATTACGTCCGATGATTAGACGATATAAGCTTAGTGAGACGTGTTAATTACAGGCTTCGCTGGGTATTGCTGAGCTGTGCGTGATGGCGATGAAGGAGGAGGGTACTACGGACGAGGAGGCGCGCGGCCGGATCTGGATGGTGGACTCGAAGGGACTCATCGTGAAGAACAGGCCGGAGGGCGGACTCAACGAGCACAAGGAGAAGTTCGCGAAGGACCACCCCCCAGTGCGTACACTCGCCGAGGTCGTCGATCTGATAAGCCCATCGGTTCTTATCGGTAAGTACGGACAGTCTTCTTCTTATTCCTAGCGTTTTCCGCTTTCTTTGGTTGGTGGTAGAGCCACGCTGAAGCTACTACTGGTTTCAGCATGAATGGGCCGGCTCGCCCGGGGTACTACCACCCTCTCATAGAAACACTCACGTGAAGTAACAGTGCTTGCAATGTTGCGGAGGCCCACCTCCCCTCCCCTTCCCTCTTCTCTCCCCTCACTCCCCTTCCCTCAAACACAGGCTGGCAACGCACTTTCGACTCCCCTGGTGTTGTTAGTGTCTATGGACAGTGGTGATCACTTAACATCAGGTGACCCGCCTGTTCGTTTGCCTGCTATGACATAAAAAAAACTAAACATCCTCCACTTTGCCCGATCTTCGGCATCCTTCTGTGTGAGGCTATTTTCCTTCAAGCCCGCCTTCACCACGTCCAACCAGCGATTCTTGCGGCTGGCGCGAGACTTTGGGCCTTGTACAGTGATGTTGAGTCATCTATTTCCGACGTAGTGTGGAGGCCTGAGACTTATGTGGCCCTACCAGCGAAGTCGAATCCCCGACGAATATACGTATAATATGAGACCTCGCAAATCATTAGAAACGAAGTTCCAGGAATTCGGTATTCTAACTCTACCCCCCAATACAGTCTTGATAATTTAATGTATGTCCGTAAAAACTTTAAAAACCTGCATTTTGTAAAGGACCGGCATGATCTAAATACTAGAAACTAACAAACTGGTCGTCCCATGTTTCAGACTTAGCAAAACCAGTAATAGTTTCTTAGGTAATAGTGTTAGGTAGTACAATAAAGTCCTAAAACATATTTTCGATTTGCCGGACTGTAAATTTTAGCGCCATGTCAAGCGGGATTTAACGTTGAAAGGCTATTATAGAGTGGACCAATATGTGAACGATGGTGATATCTGGAATTGAGTCCTCTCTGTGCATTCACTAAAAGCGGTATTGTAACGTATAATGTATTCGAAATATATATATGTTAAAAAAATGTACCCGATCGAGTTTCTTGCCGGTTCTTCTCGATATTGGGTTGTTTTCCGAACCGGTGGTAGCTTTAACGTTCATAAGCGTCTTATTAGGGCCTAAACTGAATAAAGTATTTTTGATTTGATTTGATAATAAAACTTTGACAAATTATATACTTCCTCATGAATCACTTTATCTATTGGTGACAAACGTATGAAAATCCGTTCAGTAGTTTTTGAGTTTATCGCGAGCAGACAGACGTGGCAGAGGACTTTGTTTTATAATATGTAATGACGATGCTTTTGTTAAAAGTGTATAATTATTATTATACATCCCATTACATTATATTTTATCTTTTTATGTATATTTTTTTGAAATAACGATAACAAAAAATTAATTATTTTAATAAACGACGTATATAGAAATATAAGCATTAATTTATTATTTGGAAATGATATGTTACCTTCAATATCAAATCAGAACCAATGGAAATCAAATATGAGTCCAATGGTAATTTTATGAAATTTGTTTGTTATCGTATAAATTAAGTCGTGGTGATCTAGAGATTTGACAGGCGAAATAACAACACGATATCCGCAGCTTCTATTCTCCGCATGTACCAACGAATTTTCTGAAATATATTATATTTACTAATTTAAACTGGTATCACTATCGGCTGACGATGAAAGAAAACATAGTGAGGAAACCTGAACCTGAGAAATGTTCTTGAAGTACCACCGTATGTGGGAAAATATAGAACTGTGAATTTCTGAAAGTTTGAAATCGCCAATAAGTCGTGGGCTGGCGTGGTGATTACGCCCATACCTTCCTTCGGATAGACGCCTATGGCCCTGTAGTGAATCTCTTACAGGCTGATGATGATAGAAGTTTAGAACTCGTTTAGTATTTTCACAGGCATTTTTTTACGAATAAATAATTGCACAGATCAAGTTTTCGTTTCTTTTGCACACAGGCGCGGCTGCAATAGGCGGTGCATTCACTCCGGCAATTCTTCAAAAAATGGGTGCCTGTAACGATAGACCAGTCATTTTCGCTCTTTCTAATCCCACCAGCAAAGCAGAATGCACTGCGGAGGAGGCTTACAGTAACACAGATGTAAATATATTTTTTGGAGTACATCTATGAATTTTTATCTCAGTTCATTTTAATAACAAAGTGTCAAAGAAGCAACTGACGAAAGCCGCCCGAATGTGATCATTTTGGTCAACTTGAATAATCAGTATAAAACTTTGGAGTGTTTGAAATGTGCTAACATTATATTTATCAATGTGAAACGACATGTTTTCAAATAATTAATGTGTACTAACAAAACCGTTTAAACCATTCATTTTAATTTTCGATGAAAGTAAAATGTACTAATATATATTTCATTTACTCAAATAGTTTATAGTAGATCAATGTAATATTCTTATTGAACTTATTTAGATTTATAATATAATGTAATAATACCAACACATAGCACAAAATACATTTATAATAAGGAAAATGACTATATTTAAAATTCTATGTAGGACATTTATCTATTGTTAAAAAATATTAATTTATGAGACGGCCATAATAATTTTAAAATATCGCTAGTAACAAAATTGTTATGTTATAAAAAAAAAAAATAATATGTTAAAATAGAATTTGTCTATGATTAAAACAAATTTGAATTAAACGAGGATTGTTAAATTTAGAGTTACTTAATATTGGAAAAGATCGCAGAAATAAATTGTGTCCTTATATTTTTTAATGAGCGAAATCCAATTTTAATCTTGCACATAACAACCCGTGTTATTACAAAAGCGTTAAATACGTATTGAATACTTGCTTTAAAAAAGTTTGGATACTTACGTATTAAATGTAGGTGGTAGAGCCACGTTGAAACTATTACTGGTTTCAGCATGAATGGGTCGGCTCGTCCGGGGTAGTACCACCCTCTCACAGAAAACCGACGTGAAGTAACAGTGCTTGCATTGTTGCGTTTCGTTTGGTCAGTGAGAGCGCCGGATACCCACCTCCTCTACCCTTCCCCGTTCTTCCCCTCCCCATCCCACACTTCCCCACTCCCCTCTCCCCCAAACACAGGTTGGCAACGCACTTGCGACTCCCTTGGTGTTGCAAGTGTCTATGGACGGTGGTGATCACTTACCATCAGGTGACCCACATGTTCGTTTGCCTCCTATAATATAAAAAAAAAAAAAAAAAAAAATAAATGCACCGCGCTCGCCTACGGCTGCCGCGGCAAGATCGTGTTATCCTTTTTCGCAAGTCTAACCTAACCAAACCAAAGAGAGATATATAAGAGTAATATGTCGAACGTCCGGCGAGCGCGGTGCATTTAATACGTAAGTATCCAAACTTTTTTAAAGGAAGTATCCAATACGTATTTAACTTTTTTGTAATAACACCCTATGTTTACTATTTTTAAGACATCCAGTTTTATACACTCAAAACGAAGTTTAAATTTTGCCGTTTATAAGGTTTTAGATTTTTTTTATAATCTTCATATTTTACATTTACACGATTTGAAGATCTTGAAAAATAATGTAAAATATTAGGAACAGCAAAAATTGGAATCAGCTCATTTTGAAATGTAACGACTCAATTCCTGTGGGAGTGATAAAGTCTGTATAATTTAAAAGCTTCATAAAATATGAATAATAGATTTAAATTTTATTGAGTCGGAGCACTCGTTCTCATTCGCGTACTACAGGAATAGGTATTTCGATTCTTTAAATAATTACCATTGTACAGGATCGTGCCATATTCGCGTCGGGCTCGCCGTTCCCAGAATATCGTACTAAAGATGGTCGGATACTGCGTCCCGGACAAGGCAATAACTCCTACATCTTCCCCGGACTAGCTCTCGGCATCATCTGCGCTGGCATCGTTGACATCTCCGATGACTTTATGTTGCTCGCTGCCGAGGTACCGTAATCATTTTCCCAATATTTATCGAGTATGTACATTTCCTTACCACACTCTATAATGCGTACTAGAGTCTAAGCGGCCGTTCAATTATTAGGTAAGTAGAATTTTTGTAATTTCTGACCGCTCCCTCCCTATGGTTATGTAAATATAATAGGTCTATACCTATGAAATTGCCATTCTGCAGTGCTGGCCATTTCAAATCAAAATAATTTTTGTTTGGCTAAGAATTCTAATTTCAAATTAATTTTGTTTTAAAAACATGGAATTCTTTTTCCAAAAGTAGTCATTGTGATTAGTGTTACATTTTCATCGCATTTCAATCTTTTTTGTCATCATCGATACGTTAAAAATTCGAGTAATTATGGAATATGAGTACCGTCGTGGCAGCAACGCGGCACAAGCGGCACGCAACATCAACGACGTTTACGGAGCTAACACTACAAACCAACGCACCACCTGTTATTGGTTTGCTCGCTTCCGTTCTGGGAATTTCAACCTGAAAAATGAACCTCGCGGTCGTCCGAAGACTTTGGTCGACAAAGACGAATTAAAGGCGATTGTGGACGCTGATGATACACATTCTACGGCTGAATTAGCAGCAGCTTTCGACGTTAGCGTCAAAACAATATTGGTCCATTTGCGTCAAATTGGCAAGGTAAAAAAGCTTGACAAATGGGTGCCCCACGAACTCAATGATCGCCAGCGCGAAGTACGCGTCGAGACGTGCCTTGCACTGCTCAACAGACACACAAATGAAGGAATTTTGAACCGCATTGTTACCTGCGATGAAAAATGGATTCTGTTTGATAACCGCAAGCGTTTAGCAAGTTGGTTGGATCCTGGTTCAGCACCTAAACAATGCTCTAAACGAAAACTTACCCCTAGAAAAGTGATGGTCACTGTTTGGTGGTCTAGCGCCGGTGTGATTCATCACAGCTTCTTACCAAACGGGGTGAGCATTACTGCAGATGTGTACTGTGAAGAACTGAACACAATGATGGAGAAGCTGGCACATCTCCAACCAGCATTGGTCAATCGCTCGTCTCCACTGCTCCTGCGCGACAACGCGCGACCTCATACCGTACAGCAGACGGTCTCCAAGTTGCAAGAACTGGGGTTGGAAGTTCTCCGTCATCCGCCCTACTCACCAGACCTTGCGCCTATAGACTACTACTTTTTCCAGAATTTGGATAACTCCTTGGCGGGAAAAAAATTCAATACCCGAGAGTCAGTACAAAATGCTTTTGAAGAATTTGTTGCCTCCCGTCCAGCTGATTTCTTTAAGAAGGGCATCAATAAACTGCCACTGCGTTGGCAAAGATGCATTGATTGCATGGGTGATTACTTCGATTAGTACAAATAAAAAATACATGAAAAAAATTCGTTTAAATTTTTTCATACAAAACGGCAATTTCATAGGTAAAGACCTAACATATATATAAGTTTTAAAGTGAAATTTCTTTAGGCGCGACTAGGAGGTAACTGGAGGATATTGCAACGGAAGTTCGTTACGGCAATATGGCGGCACGTTTTTGTACCATCCAGTTAGAGAATAGTTAAACATAACCAGAACTTCTATTAAATCATAATTAATTTAATTCGTTACTTTATCATAGTACTAATCTGTTCGTACTTTTCTATATTTTATTTGCATTATAACAAAGAGTTGCTAATACTTCCTGTGTTATTTAAGTTCCGAATTAGCTGATAGGTGGCACTACAGATAATGAAGCTTTGATTTAATTTGTTACTTACATTGAAACCAGATGGCAGCACGGTGACGCGCACATAATTAATTCTATTGTATGATTTTTATTACTATTCAATTTAATATCTTTTATTTTTCATTGATCTGTTTGCAAACTATTTACTGACAAAATCAAAAATATTTAAAAAGTTTTACTTCAATCGCGTGTGACGGTTACACGCACTCATTTTTTTACATCTCTTTTGGTTTTGTTATTGATTCATGGGTAGCAGGTAACAAGTCTAGAAATAAGGGAATAGTCTATAGCGGAATTAACTTATAGTGGTTTGGTACTAGGTGATAAAACCACGCGCCTTACATATCACACATACGCATCCAGATCCCCCTCCCATACCTCAAGTCATCAAAAATGAGCAAATCCTTCGAATTCGGTCTTCACTCCGCGCGCCCCTTTAGTGCTTGTGTAACACTCGAATGGCCCCTAAATCGCTTGATGAATTTTATGATACGATGTATCATTTGATTCATCTGAATTATGAGTGTTATCCTTACTGATAATATGAATGCCAACATCGAGTTCGTAACGCTTTCATGCCTTAATGACACAACCGATCATCATGAGATTTTGCATACACGTTGTCAGGGATGCACAAAAACACATCAGGAATAAATCAAATCAATATTAACACAGTCGAAGCTGCAAGCAAAAGTTAGTAGACTGTTCATTCAAGTTTGACGTACATGTATCGAAATAGGTAAATTATGCAGTTGAATTTTTTGTTTTTCATTGTCAATCTACGTATGTTATTTTAAACTCTTAGAGAAACTTACAGCTAAAGAAAAAAAATTACATTACATATTTAAACATAATCGAAGGCCATTCATTTACAAGTGTAGGCGTCTAGTTATTTAAATACAAAGAAGGAAATTAAAAATAAAAACTGGAATTTAGAAGACATTTGAGTTTCTGTAAGCTTGTGGTGAATATATCTACATTCAGATCACTAACCGATTTATTTGTACTGTTATAATGTCACATTATTTCAACTAAATCGGTCAAATTGTTTTACTTACTAATTGTGTTACTGTGAGGTCTTAATCTTTAAGATTAAGCGTATTATCTAGTGGCTGTTAATTAAATTTATTTGTCATTTTTTTTATCTTAATTTCATAGACCTTTTAATATTTCAGACACTGGCAGAAATAGTGTCTCAAGATGACTTGGATCACGGAAGCCTGTACCCACCGCTTGAAGAAATACAGAACTGTTCTGTGAGAATAGCCAAGAAGCTTGTTGAACACGCCTATGCGACCGGTAAGTTTATCTCTCATTTTCATTTATCGCTCACCCAGAGCAGCAGTCCCTAAATTGAGTTTTATTTAATAGTCAAAAGGATCTCGCGAATCAGTTACCCTTGTCATTAAATTGTAGAATCATTTTGGTTGTTCTAAGCTATCTTTGATTTATCATCATATGAACAATTCTATGAAATGAAAGAGATACTTGTCGAATATTCCACATCTTTTAAACTTTAAAACCGACATGTAATGACCGATATATAATGATAATCATTTTCCGATTAAATATTCTACTAACATATATATATATATATATATTATATCCAAACTTCCCTTTAAAGAATATTTATCAAAAATTTTAGAAGTTGTGTGATAAGATTTGTGAAGCTTCTTTTATTTGATAAACTGTCATTGTTAAAATGCCATAAAATTAATTAGATATTACAATCGTTTGGACACTTATGACACCAAACTATAATATTGCACCCGTGCAAAGCTGTGGTAGGTGTCTATTTACTACATAAAATACAAATTCGTTTCGATTTCGTTGCCATTATTGTGCCTAGTGTAAAACTGTACACTATATGAAACCTTCATTTTTAAGATATAAAATAAAGATTTACAAAAATATCTAAGAATGTAAATAGTTCAAGTAATATGAAAATACATTACTTTTCGTTCACTGCACGTAAAGTTTCTAATTCGAGATCGTCTCTGAAACGTTCTATTTTCAGGGAAAGCGTCAGTGCAACCGCAGCCATTGGACACGGAGGCGTTCATTCGGGCGCAAATGTACGACTTCAACTACAGTCCGGCAGTACCGCCTGTGTATGCTTGGCCTGAGGAACATCCTCGCGTTGATATGCTCTAAATAATTCATAATCAAGTTGTTTTTTCTTGGGCAATAACACCTATTTCACACGTGCTAAGGATTATTTAAAAATATGTTAATATTTATTTACAAAGAATAAATGTTTTAGTGAGGTCGTCGTATCTACATACGTGCACGAATACCCGACAAATTGACAGATATTTCCCTCGAAAGTTTCAATACGTTGAGTACGCAACGCATATTTGTTTTTTTACGTACCATTGGAGAGTTGTACACAAGTCTGGGTCACTTCCAAATAAATAGGTTGATTATGGATAATCTAACCTCAAAAAACTCCTCCGTGTTGCCAGCATTTAAGTTAAAGAATTACCAAAAGTTGAATAGTGTTGTAGTCGTTACGCACTAATACTTATTATATTTTCTTAAAAAATGGTTATCGATTCTGATTAATAATGTTATTATTGCTTAGTTTTGTTTCCTAATGTTACGAATTTTAGATAACGGATGACTTTTTAATTATAGTGTTGTAAAAATTTTACTTCATTTTTCGTATTATACTTATCTTTAAATAAAATGGTTCAGATTTTTGTGAAATGTTATTATTGCCTGTTTTTAAAATTTATATATTTCAAATGTCTAATTGTTCATTGAGAATTGCTAGAATTTTTTGGTAAATGCTATTATGATTTTTCCAATCGGTGTTTTAATGAAATACAATGAATGAGACGAGGCTTGTTCAAAACATTACTTCACGAATGAGATTACAGAACCGAATTTCAAATTTATTTTTAACTTGTATAAGTTTAGCTGTTTTGTTATCTGTTATAACGCATTTTAAAAAGTGGAGTACTTTATAGTATTGCCAGGTAAGCTAATTTAACTATTCATCATTCCAAAAACATTTTATAATTATTGTGTACTTAAAATATTATCTATTTATAATGTTGATGGTTTTTATGCTATAATATGTAACCATTGCTATTGTGTAATTTATTTAAAAATGTCTCATTTTTTCGAAATCTCATATAAATTTGTTTTGTAAAATGCATTTTCAAACTTGTTTCCGTTATATATAAACTCCTAGAGTTATACGAAGAGAACCGATGTAATATCTTGTATATCTGAAATAAAGTTAAATTTTCGGATAACCTTGTTTTAATTGTTCACCAAGTAATGGACATACAACAAATAATACAAATTCAGACTAACACAGTCTTTATTTCGTACAATAAAATTACATTATAAATACAAATTGAGAAGTACCGATTCACAACAAAGACCTAGATTTTATTATAGTGTTCGACAAAATAATTATCACTTATCACATATCATAACCACTGTACAAGTTCATCATAGGTTTAGACGAGCGTCCACCTGCGCTTGTATCGCACTTGAACTAGCTATGACACCGGAGCGGGCCGGGGGTCGGGGGTCCGAGTCCCGAGGGTACGGGGGCCCAGGGGGTCGGGGGTCCGGGCTGCAGTCACGTGGGGTGGCGGCGCGGGCGGGACCTCCTCACCTGCTGAGCGAATGCGATCGCTCGCGGGACCCCGAGCTCTCCCCGTTGCACCGCGCGCGGTCATTGCCTGCAATTACACACTAATTCTGAAATTCCCTCATTATATTCTTCCACTGTCTATTTTTTTTAAAGGGAAACTTCTTTAATCGTTATGAAACTAAATTCTGAAGTAAAGTTTTAAGTACATCTGCCGCAAGATAGATTCTTCTGAAAAAGAGAAAGACGACCACGATAGAATAAGAAGACGTTCATAACGTGCAAAATGAAACAACAAACAAATATTAATATAAAAAAAATGTGTTATGGATTCATTATTATAACGATGAAAGAAGGTTTCACTTTTACCACGTGCAGTGAGTTGCACGCGCTTTTTTTAAAATTAAATAAGATAAATTTGGTTAAGTGATGCGAGCGAATCTCTTCGATTTTATTGAAAATACTACAGTTGAAATTTGATTGGATTTGAAAATTACAATTTATATATCAAGATTGCGATACGCATCTCCGAGATTCGACTTGCAACATACATTAACTTAGTTATACATCAAATGAAATTAAAAAACGAAAAAAAAAAGTATTGTATAACAGATAAAAGAAATACGTACAGTAAGCAAAATAAAACTGCACACTAACAAAACAGTAATCAAACAAATTATGAACCGAAAACGAACAATAAAATTGTCATGTCGTAATATGTTTTTTTAAATAAAAGTAAACATAAAGCTTTAAGCGTCTAAGAGCTGTGAATTGGGCCTGACCTAAGGAACGATGGCCTTGTAAACTGGTATCCTATAACAAAAAAAAAATCACTTGTCAGATCAAACTGTATTAAAAATCAATTATTTTAAGACCCGAAATATTTTTATTTGTACCAAGCGACGGCACTGTGTTTAACATGTAAGCATTGAAAAAACAACGGTGACCACTCGGAGATCAATAATTTATCGTCGATCATCAGTGTCATGCCAGCCTGCGAGCTTCTTCACATCTGAATATACACTTGAATGATCCAGAAATGCGACAGACTAGAAACACTATGATGAGTTTATAGTAGTAGGTAACCTTTTGTTATTGGATATAATTTTAACTTTTCTCGGAATGCGATTCTCCTAAGAATGCCACTGTGACAAAACATACATAATTGCGTAATAATTGAAAAATTGACATTATAATGTCTTAACAAAAAATAAAACCGGTTTAAAAACAATGCACCAGAACGTCCTTGACCACCATCATAATTAGGCACCTACGTAATACCTAAATATCTCAGTCAGTCTATTCGACTTTGATGAGTACACATGTATTTTAATTCTAAGGTTAAACGGTAATGGAATTAAGACGAGAACCCTCTCGAAACTATTACCTTTCCAATAAAAAAAGAATGACAAAATTCTGAGGTAATAAACATTAATATTTCGACTGTTACGTTAATCATATATGACCGGCTACGATTTCTCTTATGACGTTACGTGGCGTCCTAAAACCACAAGTGATTAGAATTGTAACACAGTACAAAGAACATGTGATTAAAAAAACATTGCGTGTATAAGTGTGTACACGCGGAAGAAGTGAAACTTCTTTGGCTTATACATATTAAATTATATATATGAGGATGCTCATAAACTATATATTATAGGAAGTCCTGTTGTATAAATAGTAAACTATACATTTACTCAGTTTTGTAGTATACTAGACCCAGACAGACACTTATACATATATGAGTAGTCACATTTCTCATGCCACAATCCAATTTTAATAATTTTTTTTATTTTTAGTTTTTATAATTTCAAGATCTTCAAATTTTGTACATATAAAATAATAGGGAGATCACAAAAAAAATTAACAATATAAATAAAAATGGACGATAAAATTTGAACTTCGTCCTCGGTGTATAAAAACTGGATATCTTAAAAAAATGAAACATGTTATAATATAAACAATTATAATTGGATTTAGCTCATTTTGAAATGTAACAACACACATACCTACCTATCTACTTTACGTTTACGCCTAACACGTAATGCAAATTTTTCCCTACCGTCCCATAAGTTTCACTTTAAAAAAAAATACAATCGACTTGGAAATCTCGTCCTTTTTGTAGTCGATAAAAAATGGACTGAGGTATATTTATTCAATTGTACGTAGAATAGATTGGCGTTTCGTTATGAGGTGTAGTAGCTTTTACGCTATTAGAATAACGGGTGTTCACAGCTTCATTGGACTAAGACGAGCGCTTAAGACAGACACTATGTGGCTTGACAACAAACTCAAAGGTATCAGAGTGGCCGAATCTTGTCTTGGATGCAGCTTCGCGAATCTGTCCTCTAAGCTAGCTATTCATACATATAAGAATTCTTGCGACACACATGTGTAACGGTATGTGACCCTCACGAAGTCAAACGTGTATTTCTGTATCTGTATCCTGTCTGACAGCTAGGCTAATCTGAACTAACTCAAGTCGAAAATATGGGAGAAACTAAAAACTCTTCCATCGTATTTGTACCAGTGTGTATTTGTGCACGCAATTATAATAGGTCTTTACCTATGAAATTGCCGTTCTGCAGTACTGGCCATTTCAAATCAAAATAATTTTTGTTTGGCTAAGAATTCTAATTTCAAATTAATTTTATTTTAAAAACATGGAATTCTTTTTCCAAAAGTAGTCATTTGTTTATTGATTAGTGTTACATTTTCATGGCATTTCAATCTTTTTTATCATCATGGATACGTTAAAAATTCGAGTAATTATGGAATATGAGTGCCGTCGTGGCAGCAACGCGGCATAAGCGGCACGCAACATCAACGACGTTTACGGAGCTAATACTACAAACCAACGCACCACCTGTTATTGGTTTGCTCGCTTCCGTTCTGGGAATTTCGACCTGAAAAATGAACCTCGCGGTCGTCCGAAGACTTTGGTCGACAATGACGAATTAAAGGCGATTGTGGAAGCTGATGATACACAATCTACGGCTGAATTAGCAGCAGCTTTCGACGTTAGCGTCAAAACAATATTGGTCCATTTGCGTCAAATTGGCAAGGTAAGAAAGCTTGACAAATGGGTGCACCACGAACTCAATGATCGCCAGCGCGAAGTACGCGTCGAGACGTGCCTTGCACTGTTCAACAGACACACAAATGAAGGAATTTTGAACCGCATTGTTACCTGCGATGAAATATGGATTCTGTTTGATAACCGCAAGCGCTCAGCAAGTTGGTTGGATCCTGGTTCAGCACCTAAACAATGCCCTAAACGAAAACTTACCCCTAGAAAAGTGATGGTCACTGTTTGGTGGTCTAGCGCCGGTGTGATTCATCATAGCTTCTTACCAAACGGGGTGAGCATTACTGCAGATGTGTACTATAAAGAACTGAACACAGTGATGGAGAAGCTGGCACATCTTCAACGAGCATTGGTCAATCGCTCGTCTCCGCCGCTCCTGCACGACAACGCGCGACCTCATACTGTACAGCAGGCGGTCTCCAAGTTGCAAGAATTGGGGTTGGAAGTTCTCCGTCATCCGCCCTACTCACCAGACCTTGCGCCTACAGACTGCTACTTTTTCCATAATTTGGATAACTCCTTGGCGGGGAAAAAATTCAATACCCGAGAGGCAGTACAAAATGCCTTTAAAGAATTTGTTGCCTCCCGTCCAGCTGATTTCTTTAAGAAGGGCATCAATAAACTGCCACTGCATTGGCAAAGATGCATTGATTGTATGGGTGATTACTTCGATTAATACAAATAAAAAATACATGAAAAGAATTCGTTTAAATTTTTTCATACAAAACGGCAATTTCATAGGTAAAGACCTAATATTATAAGTAAAAAGGTGTAGATACGTTACCTACGTGATATTTAAAAGGACCAAATGACAAGATAACGCATACATACGTAAAGTAATATTGTAACGCCACACTATCTTATATAAAATGTGGTTGTAAAATGGCATATTGTCAATATAAATGGTGAAAATGAAATAGTTATATGTTGCTTAGATGCGGGCGGATTGACGGGCACTGTTATGCTTCTATTAACGTTGACACGATACTGATATCACTTTTGCTAGCTAGTCAATTTTAACAAGGTGCTATAGAACCGCTTATGACGTATCTACATCTTTGACGTGATAACGTCTTATAAATCGATGAATGCCAGCTGCACGAGAAGCATGACTCATTGTCACGTTCCGCCTGAGCCGAGCTTGCAAGCGAGAACGTTGAACAAGCGATAGGTAGGCGCGAGCCGGCTAAGCGTTCAGTTCGAGACGCACCTATCTATATATACCAGATTAAAGGTTAGACTCTCGCAGTATTCTAGGATATGACATTTCATGGTCAAATTTAACACATAATATAATAATATTAAAACAAATACTAATAGACAACAAAGAGAACCTTAAGTAAAGTTTGTTCTAAGAATTTCAAAAGTGTGGATAATTACTTAAATAAACCTAAGTTGAACGACCGGTGATGAAACCTGCGAGCGGAGACCTGGACTTAATACCTTTCGATAATAAAACGGACAATAAACCCTTCACTTTGTTCAAATTTCAAAAAAAATATCCTTTGTTAGTTGGTTGGCTTCACTTTCACTTCACCCGACGGTCATTGACACTGTGCTTTAACATAGACGCTTAGAGGATTGAGTACAATTTTTGTATGTTTCTAGATAATTAGGTCAAATATTAAGTACCTATATTTTTTTAATTGATTTAGAACGAAAATTGAGTGCATAGTGTCCTCCATAAATATTGTTACTGTCTAAATATTCACCTGGAATAGGTATATAAGATAATTCAATTCATAAAAGTATGCAATTTTTCATCAATGTTTATCTTATGACGTAATCACGTAAAATTATCGTCCGTAAACCGACTTTACAGAAAACCAATTTTTTTTTAGTCATAATATAATTGTGTGTAGTGAGTGGTGGGTGTGGGTGGTAGGTGCGGGTGGTACTGACCGAGCCTCTGGTTGTGCGGCAGTTTGTTGAAGAAGGGGTGCTTGAGCGCGTCGCGGAGCGTGATGCGCTGGGAGGGCTCGTACTCGAGCATGCGCGCAATCAGGTCGAACAGGTGCCGCGCCTCCTCGCTGTTGTTCTGCAGGTACCTCTGTTCATACACACATACAAAATACATCAATCACTTTACTATAACTTCATGAAACTTTGAGAATGTTCTAGGATCAGAGCGTGCTCAAATGGTCGATAGAGAGTGTTTTATGATTCGATTTTGAGAACATTTTGCAGATATAGAGTCTGCAGAGTCAGTCGATTCGCAACTCACACGCCGGGAGGCCGCGCACAGGCGCGCCCACGTATTCGCGAGATATTTAAGTTATCGTAGCTCAATTGTAATATTATACGTATATGTAAACTGGGTGTGCAATGAATGTTTAGTATACGTAACATATCTGGTATCATTTCGACTTCCACAAACTATTCACAGATTTTATAGTATTAATTTTAAGTTTAATTTTGTAGAATCCACATTACGAACATTAAACATAAAATGAATATTAAAATGCCTTAGATTTTTAGTGATAACATCGAAAATGTAATAAAATTTGCCGTGATTTTTGAGGTATGCAGTACTAAATTCATGCTCGGCTGTCGAAAGCTCACGCCACAATTGGAGGTCAATTAGAATATTTGAACCGTGTCCAGCAATTAATAAAAAATACCAGACATACAAAGTATAGCGATATATATTTAGCAATAAATCTTTTGAAGTATTTGAAGGGGATGGTAAAGCGGTTGATATAGGTTTTTTTAATCAGTATCGCGGACAATTCAATATTTATCACTACATATTATAAAACAGAGTCTTATCCTACGTCCGTCTGTCTGTTTGCGTTAACTACTGTACGAAACTAACTGTATGAAACAAATATACGAATTTTCATGCGATTTTCACCACGAAATAAAGTGATTCATGAGCACGGTTTAGGTATGTAATTTTTCAAGATTTTTTTATTAATTCTTCTCATAATAAGTTCTTCTGGCTTCAGGGACATGGCTTATTTGTATGACTGGTATTTGTCATCGAATGCGTTACCATAAAATAGCTTGGTATTTGAACTAAAACAATTGATGGGGCAGTGAGAATGTTACTGTTATAAATTTATTTTTTCAATATAATTTCAAGTTATTTAAAGTATATTTTTTGAACATTATTATGACATGAAAGAAGTATCTAAAAAGTTTAATCATTCCTCTGTTTCACTAAAAACTATTCAAAAGATCGAAGGTAAATTCTATCAATTTGTGGATGTCACGTAACTTGCATTTCAATTAGCAATTGTAAATACGAAAGTGACTTTTTTTGTTTGTTACGCTTTCACTCCTTAACAATTGAACTGATCAACATGATATTTTACGTAGATCTTGTCACGAGTAGGACGTAGGGTACCTTTTATCCAGAAAAAAAAATGGTCCAGAGAGACGGATTAAATCAACATTGATGCAAGTGATGCTCGCTATAAGATACTAGAAGAAAGCTATACGACGATAATCACGAACTTCATTTACATTGTATTCCCATAAAAAATATGTCCTTACAAATACAAAATTAATAGTTTCACGTGTTATAATAAGAAAATGAAGATTGTGTTTATGTATGAATTTACAAAGTAAAGAAAATATAATTTAATAACTTTATTTTATCTTAACATGCATTTAGGTTAACTCTTCTATGTTCACAACACTAATAAATTAATAAGCCGTTGTATAAATCATATTTTAACGTACCGTCTAATTTATGTTTCCCAGTTATAGTAAAGTTTTAATATAAACAATGAGCATTGTATTTTATACATTTATTACCGGTATATTTTTCACATGTTATGGTTTTTTCGATGTTATTTTTTATTGCAGTAGTAGTATTATGTGAAATGCCAAACAAGAAGGCGGCCTAACAATCCTTAAACCTTCTTGTATGAAATACATAAATCAATAACACTAATGATAAAATGTTCTACACTTTAGTAACTAAAAATCAAATTCACTTTTTTTAAAACATTGCTACGATAAGAAAAAAAAATTTGTGCATAAATGTTTATTTCCCGGGATTATTCCCTATAAGTATGTCCATATGTGCATATACCTACATATGGATATATTTATGTTATATATGTATGTATAATATCTGTTTAATATACTATTCATGTATTTTTAGTTTTACTTTAATGTCAAGTAAATTTTATTATTATATTTTAACTAGCGTGCCCGGCAGACGTTGTCCCGCTCTGATTATAAAAAAATCCTTGACAAATTATATACCAAAACGTTTCTCATGAATCATTTTATCCACTGGTGAAAACCGCTTGGAAATCCGTTCAGTAGTTTTTGAGTTTATCGCGAACAGACAGACAGACAGACGCGGTAGGGGACTTTGTTTTATACTATGTAATGATATTGTATACATTTTTTTTTGTTTCTTCTATCTTCTATATTGTTGCACTACCTACAATAGCTCTTGTTTCATTACAATACTGATGGTTAGCTAGATGATAATTCCTTGTGGCATTTTGTTCGTCAGTGTATAAATTCGAAATTGCAATAAAGTATTCATTCATTCATTTCCAAAATTTATACTGCATTAGGGAACCTTAAAAATATTGTCTACGAATAATTGAAAGGTGACGGAAATTTTAAATCGAATATAATCTAAACCAACAGTTCTTAAACTACAGAGTAATCTCTGTATAACGTCGTTCGTTATAACGAATAACTTTCTATAACATAGAAATTAGTTCAATTTAGTTGGTTTACCACAAAACCGTATATTTTTTTTAATCCCTCCGTATAACAAAAATAATGCTTGGGCCCTTGAAATCCGTTATAAAAGAGATTACACTGTACTTAAAACTAAAAATGTTTTAATAAAAAAAACACCAAACAATTTAAAGTGAACATACAACTCACCAACAATGGTTTGCAGTTTTCTCTCACGTATCTACCCGCAGAGGACTTCTCATCCCAGTCCAATTTACCATGATAAAAATATTTTGTTTTTGTTTTACGTGCCATTCTGAAACAAAAAGACGGAAACATCAAAAACGGTTATTTTAGTTTCGAAATGAAAACACTACAGTAGTCTAGGTGACACAGTTCCCACCATTAACTCACTCGCTACATCTATTGTTTTATTTGTAAGAAAAAAAAATGTGTCAGATTTTTTAATATTTAGAGCTAAATGACGTCGTATTCAAAAAATAATCATATACAAAGTTTTGTTAACATCTGAACAATGGATGCCATTTTCACACGGTTCAGTTAAGTTTTAACTGAAGAATAAAACAACTGAACTGAAGAATAAAGGAAAATATTTCTTTAGTGTACAATTAATTGTTACGTTTTTTACTACAGTATTTAGCTACCTATTATTTAAGCTTTCTATGTATAATTAATTAGCTGATTGAAATTGTCAGTTACTGGAGATTTACGTCTACATATATATGGGCCATTATACGGGAGATTTAAAGTCTAATTTTTTTTTCGAAGATATATTTTTTTCCGTTTATTATGATCAAAAATAATAATAATTTCGAGATATGATTTTTTAAAGTTCCGTACTTTGTAAAAACACTTTTGTTTTAAAGGCTAACTGTAAAAAAAAAGTTTCGAATATAAAATGTTCCCTATACACTTTCCTTGTGCGTAAGTGTTACAAACTTTAAAAAAATATATAACACACTTTCCGTTGTTTTTTTTTAAACAAAATATAGTGCATTGTTACAATGTTTTTTTTTCAAACTTGGGTCTAACCTTTTTTTTTTTCAAAAATTTTTGTTAAATATTCTTAGATATACGTGCAAAATTGTGGAGTGGAATAGTGAAAATTGTAAGTAGTACGATTGTTTGAATCTGTTCCACGCGTCGCAAGGAATGAGCTAGCGCGTTCCAACTGGTTATGGGTTGGATAGAACTGGTTAGATTTACAATAGGACCTGATAAGCGGTATTGCGGTTAAATTTTAGGAATATTTTATTATCAACGCAGAACAACGTTCAAAAACATAAAACTTTTGCTTTAATATTTATTACCTGTAAGGTATGGATCCAAGGATCCTCTCCATCATGGCGAGGTGTTCCCTGTTGTCATGCGTCTGGAATAGCGTGATCCCGAGGTACAGTTCAAACATTATGCAGCCGATTGACCACACGTCGCATGGCTGGGACCAACCCAACTCTGTAATTAATCATTAATAATATTTAATCTGAAATTAATTAATATTCATTATTAATCATGTGTCTGATGGGATGTCCCCTCGGTAAAACATAGAAAGAATTTTCAAAAATTCAACATCCACTTTCTATAACTCCTGTACACAGTTACATATTTCTAGAACAATCTTTAAGCTGTTCTTCTGTTAGACAAGTATCTTCATGATTTTTTTTTTCAAAGAGACTAAGCTATTGACCTGACGGGTCTTCACAGCTTCACTGGACTACAAATATTTATATGTGTGTTCAGGCAGTTACATTTGAAATATATCTTCACATAACATCAGGTAAAAAATAAAAAGATGGAAACTGTGTATCTTATAAAATATAAAAAAAATGATAATTTTATACATGTTTAATATTCTTTAAAATACAATGGGACTTTCGTGTATTTTCTTAATAAATAAAAATGAAATAAAGTTACAAGGAAGGGCGTGATTTCTTACCTAATATAACCTCAGGTGCTCTGTAGTGTCGTGTTGAGACGATGGTGCTGTGGTGTTCGTGGTCGAACGTTGCGCTTCCGAAATCAATCAGACGTACGTCACTGCGCTTGACGCGACGCAAGTCGTGTGTCTATAATCAATATAATAAGGTTTTAATTATTTCAATTCTATAAAAGGAAAAAAAAAAATGGATGACATCGACTATACTTTGGAAAATATTTACTAGCACATATTTGATTCGGTTTCCATATTGAAGACATGAGTGGACGGAGGTAATATGTTTGGTTTTTTTGATTTGGTTTGTTCGGTTATATCCTTGATTACAATTTATACTTATATAATTTGGTTATTTTCATTTCTAAGCCAACTGCACTAACCTTGTAAGAAGAGAATGTGTATATGGGGCAAAACACTTTCATTTATATCATAAAAAAATATATATATATACATATGAGTTGTTACATTTCAAAATGGATTAAGTCGAATCGCAATTTTTTTTTATTGTCTTTTGTTGAGATTTTCAAAGTTAACATTAAAGTTGAAGATCTTAAAAAAATACACAATTTTATGAACAGTGAAATCTAAATTATCTATCTGAATTCATGGCGTATAAAACTTGAAGATCTTGAGTAAAAACGAAAATTTTATAAACGACTAAATTTATACTTGATTCATTATGAAATGTAGCGACTCGAATCACCTTCCTACAAAAAAATTATGGACATCTAAATTTGGACTTAGTTTAACGTTTTATAAAACTTAAAAAAAAAAAACTAAAATCTTATATACAATTAATATCGGACTTGATTCATTATAAACACACATATTTAATTAAAAAATCGTTTGGTTTACCTTCTTAGAACTAGTATATACACTGACGACCTCGTAGTCGCTGTCAACGAACAGTATGTTCTCAGGCTTGAGGTCGGTGTGTGTCAGTTTGTTGTCGTGCAGGAACAGCACGCTGTATATCAGCTGGTACGAGATGTGACGCACTTGCTCCAACGGGTACGGTTGATAGTTATTGTCCTTCTGAAATAAATCAAATATAACACTCGTTAAAACATCTATTTATACTAAATCGAATTTAGACTATAGTTACTTTTTTTAAATATGATATTTAAATAATGAACTAATATTAACATTATTTTTGCTGAAGAACAATAATCTGTCTTGATACACGATACATGGCCCGTTGGTCACTGAAACTGTCCTGCCACGTGCTTTAACAAAGGCGCGTGTGGGATTGAATATAATTGTTGTATTTTTCTAGATAATTAGGTCAAATATTAAGCACCCATATTTTAAATTGATTTAGAACGAGAATCGAGTACCGAGTACCCTCTATCAATATTGCTACTGTTCAAACTTTCACCCGGTATAAATAGGAAGACAACATAAAAATTTAAGTGAATCTTTCTCCTCCGTTTCTCCACCGATATTCTTTTTTTTTTTGTTTTGTTGGCATTGTCCAAAGACAAAGGGTTTAAGTTCCATACAAACGAATCTAGACCTTATAATGCACTGATCAAAAGACTGATGGCAGCATAAGTTTAAAAAAATATCGTATTTATTGCAAAATTTGAAAAACTTGAACAATAACGAATTATGTATTGCAAAATTATAATTTTGTCCGCCATTTTGAGATCTGGGTTTTAAAAAATCAGCCGAGGGGTTAATAAGATACTGATGAGTTTTAGTGTTATCGAAATAGTTTTTTTTCCTTAATATTGAAACTTGAAAAATTAATTATAGTCGCATTTCGATCACTGGACGATCATGGCTATTTGTATATATAAGATTGGTAATCTTCAATACTACTTCACCTACGTCATGTAGGTTGTAGTACACCTGAGTGTATTTTTATGGACAAGGTTATTCATATTATTATCACTCGCCACTAGATGGTACTCCGGCATGTTAATTTCTATACCTTTCAATTGATATGCGTAAACATTTTAACAAAGACAATATTCCTCCTATATGTATTTGCTAATATAACTGTTAAAAAGAAAATACAATTAAAAAACATGCACAAAGGCAGTTTAATATATAGTTACAACTAGAAAGTCGATACTTACTTTTAACGAATACGTAACGTTTCAACTTTCATTTAGGGATTTAAACATGATTTTATAGCGGTAATAAAAAAGTCGAGTCACTTTTAAAACTGACGACGCCCGATCGGTAATAATACCTATTTAATTTTTTTATATCACTGAATTCACTTTAACGAGTTACGTTTAGCTTGTGCAAAGGAAATCGAAATGTTTATATTTATGGGCATCATTAAACAAAACGTGAGATCGTTACTCACCAGGAAGTCAAACACACTCTGCCCGAGCATTTCGAATGCGATGCACATGTGCCCGTGGTACTCGAACCAATCCAACATTTTCACGCACAAACTGAAATCATACATACAATCGTTTTTAAAATGATTATACGACTTAAAGAACTAACTTAAAAAACTTAATCATAAGAATAATCCAGTAATTACGTGCGGCTTTTTTGAGGATTTTTTTGTCCATCTCGCTACCTCCTTGGTGAGATGTGAGATTTGCCTCGAAGCCACTTCCTCCTAATCTCACGCGAGATCTTTCTCTTGAGTATAAATACGTTACATTTATTAAAAAAACACAATTTGCTTATTTTTATTTTAACTCGTTAACTAATTAGTATTACATTTAGTTACAATTATTATAACACTAGCGGGCCCGGCAGACATCGTCCCGCCCTGATTATAAAAAAAATGCTCGACAAATTATATACCAAAACTTTCCTAATAAATCATTCTATCTACTGGTAAAAACGGCAAAAAAATCCGTTCAGTAGTTTTTGAGATTATCGCGAACAGACAGACAGACATACGCGGTAGGGGACTTTGTTTTATACTATGTAATGATTACAATTCGAAATATCAATAAATAAATTTACATCTACTCATGGATTTTAATATATAGAAGAATTGCAACAGCCTTCAACATATTTGTATGTAGATACTTGTACTTCAAATTAATCTGATTTTCTCATATTTTTACACAATTTTTACACCATCTCATTCCCACGTGAGATTTAGTGAGATTCGGCTCGGGGTAGATAAAACGAAAACTGGGAAGACAGTTTCGAAGACAGGAACATGGCATAAAGGGAAGGGAAGGGAAGAGGAAAGATATAGATGGGAAACCATGGATTAGGGGAGCAGTGAAACAGAATTGAGAAAAATAGAGGCCTTTGCCAAAGTTGGGTAAACAGATTGAGTTGTCGATATACATCGACTAAATTAATTTAGAATTATGCAATACTGTCTACGGTAAAGTGTCTCATAAAATACTTATATTATCATTAGTTCAACCCCAGTCAGATGAGAATTAGGAGAGTTTGAAAAACGCAAGCAAAGGTCGGTATTTTTGCGTGTGGAGTTGACATCGAGTTCTTCGTTGGCGGTTTGCCAATCAGCAGCCGTAATAACGTTGTATATAAACGTGCAAGGTCAAATATCACCACACACTCGCCGGCGCGAACCCGATTCAATATGCATCCAAACTAATATTAATAAACGCGAAAGTGAGTTTGTTTGTTAGTTACGCATTCACGCCCAATGATATTATAACTATATGGATACGTCATAAGCGCTTCGACAACGCCTTGTTAAAACTTGGCTAGTCAGCTTATATTTGACGACTGCTACGTCAATCCGCCCGTATCCAAATAGCATATAACTATTTCTTTTCACCACCGATATTGATAATATGCCATCTTTCTACCACATTTTACTTAAGACAGTGTGGCGTTACAATATTATTTTACGTATGTGTGCGTTGTCGTGTCATTTGTTTTGTCAAAATATGGTGTAGGTAACGTATCTCTAGTTATAATATCATTGTTCACGCCTCCACGACTCGACCGATCATCATAAAATTGTAGAAAAAATGTAATGTTCTCGAGGGATAAAACAAATCTAAAATAACACAAAAGAAGCCGCGAGCAAAGACTAGTTATCCATCAAATCTCTAAGAAAAATAAAATAATTCACTTACTTTTTACAATCAGGATCTACATCGGCCAACTTCTCTAACACGTTTATCTCGAGTTTTGCAGCCTCTCTGTACTTCTCAACGTTCTTGATTATCTTTAGAGCCATCCTATGCTCCCTGGAAAGTATACACATTTAAAATGTGTCACACGGTTTTTTTTTTGTGAACAAATAGATCTAAATATTCTTCCTATACATACAGAAAGTTGACGCGTTAGTTAGTATAAACAAATGAAAATAGACATGAATAATTAACGCGAAGCGTGCCGCCCTGCCAAACAATGTGTGTCATCATCCGCTGTACAAGATGTGAACGACTTAAAGATCATTATAACAATATTTAATATTTCTAATATACCCAAATAACTATATTATAAAATAAATACCGTGTTTCTAACATCGCAATACACATATGATAAAATGTTGACGCAATCTGACAATGACAGTTGTCGTCAGCGCATATTTTATATATAGCATTTGGCTCCGTATTCCATCTGTCTCGCTTCCGGCTAAATTAGAATATACAAAGAGTATATAACGGTAATAAAATAATAAAAGCTACTTACATTTCTAAATCTTTCACCTCCACGACCTTGCCGAAGGTGCCCTCACCGAGCGTGTCGATGATTTTGTCTGCAATTAAATCAACACAACATCATTAATCAACGGTACACTTTACGTCATGCTGGAATTTTGTTGTTGAATCTACTGTCACACAGATTTATTGATACGTTCAGGGAATCTTGAGAATTATTACAAACTCTCTTTCGACCGCATTTAGTATCCAAATCTGACACAGATCTTCTTGTTAAATAGTGACAAATTAGAATCAACAGAATCGTGTTCCAAACATGACTTTGCTTTCGACGGAGACGAACTTCAACGTTGTCACTGTTTGATTAAGAAATTTAAAACAAAAATAATTTAAATACTTAAAAATCTTCTTTTACACGAATCACTGAAAAGTAGGGACTCGACTGTACGGTGTATCGTGTATACAAAATAATGATTTACGTTATCGCATGTACTGTCTCGTTGTGATTGATTGATATCTTGTTAGGAGTTCATGGGTATCTGAGAATACTAAATGTAATATGTTTTAACATATTATAATGATATGTGTAAGGGTAACGTGATTTAATGTGTGTGTGTATACGAAATGCAGACGATTAAGACACGAACATCTTGCTCCCATGACATATCCGGGCCAGTAGACGAGATGTCCGTCCTTGTCGTCCTTGACGGAGGAGCGTGCCCGGGAGCTCTGCAAGCGCCAGCGTTGTCACGTCGAGCCGCGTTGGGAGACCGCGCGCAGTTAGAGCAGCATATGCACCACGCGCCACGCACCACGCACCGCGCACCACAGGGACCGGACACATGCCACACGGAGAGCGCGCCACACGATCGCCACGACCCAAGTAGTGTTGTACCCAACAATCAGACAATGGAACGGTTGCCCGTCAGACAAGCGACAATTGGTATGGTGTGTCGGGTGCATGCTGTTGTAAGAGACGGACACGGGCGACCGGGCGCCTCGGAGCGAGCCGGCTCCAATGCACCCGAGGATGGGATCGGCCGGGATGGGATTAGGTTCCATGCATTCCTCACACTCACGAAAACCTCTCGCGCATGTTTTTCAGGATATAAATAGTGTCCACCCGAACTGTTCTTTATAATGTATACATACATATATATGTATATATAGTATATGTAGTCAAAATACTCACGAAAGACATTAAAGAATCGTAACTTTTCTTATCTTCGTTAAAGTAATGTTTTTTTGGACTTGGAAATACTTTGAGGCAAAACAAAGGCATGTTAGCTTTGAGAACACGCACGAAGAAGTTAAATACATGCACTATCATTGCACTTATCTATTTTATTCAATGTTATATTGGACTATCAACGAAACAACATTCAAGTAAATTAAAGCAGTTTTCTAACTAATATACCCACAAGCAAATTTTATTTGAGTGTACCTACAGTTACAATTTTTATCGTTTAAAAACTACATGCACCTTAGCGACGTTTAATATTAGTATCCGAATGTAACCCGGCCCGTAAAATTATCGAAACTAACTGTAACTTCAAGTCGTGTTGTTATTTAAAAAAAAAAAGTACATTTGAAGAAATATATTATGTTTTTTGTTTTCAATTTGGTCGTTTCATTTATAATTTTGTAACTTATTTAATTTATAGATAGAGATTTTAAATTATTCGGCATGTACGCCATCGTATATATTATTTGTGATAAAGATGTGATTAAGAGAACAATAATGGTCATTCTGCGTCATTAATAATAGTTTTGTAGGAATCAATTTCCTTGTTAGTTCGATGGGTAGAATATACGTAATTATATATTACAGTTATCGTGTAAATTTATGAAAGTTAGCATTTGATATGAAATTATAATAGAACTACGCAATTCGTGCCCACTGATATTTACATAGAAATGTTTATTGATCATTAGTGAATCCGTTTTATAGCTGATATTTTATACAGGAAAAAATAAGTACCTAGCCATCCTTCATCCATCAATACAAGTAAAATCGCGCCTATTCACTGTAACATTGTTAACAATTAAATACTATAAAGGTATGGAGAAATACTGGTACGATCGTGTATTTAATAGTGAAATAAAACGGACCATTGTTTGTTAGCGGCACACAGAGGCGCAGGCGGTTAGCTTGTGCTTACAGGCGGCGTAGCAGCGCGCCGTATGAGGTGCCGTGGTCGTTGGGGCCGATGCCTGGCACGGAGCTCCGGCGGGAGAGCCACCACATCGCCCACATTTAGCGGCTCCGGTTTCCGAACAACACTTGCAACGTTAGACGCTTCAATAGGCTCCTTCTCTCCAATTCGACCGTAGACTTCATCAAGATGGGCATACTTCATTATCAAACCCTGAATCTCCTTCCGTCTGGTTTCCCTTTCGCTTAACACTCGGTCACCGACCGGTGTCTTGTCGTCATCTTCGTCGCTCGACGGGAAATATATCTGTTTCTGTCTACCTATCTCTCTGACTGGAGAGGAAGCGGGTGTTTTTGTTATCTTTAGTTTCGAATTCATTTCATTGACGCCTTGTAATGGTGAAATCAGATCGCGCACTCCAGACTGTATGTTAACATCGATAGGCCGTAAAGATAATTTTCCGAGTTTTCTATCAGTATTTTCGCTCTTTTCGGCTCTTAGCGACCTTCGTTGGTGTCTCCGATACACGCTGTCCCTATCTTTTCCGAAAGGAATGTGATCTTTTTGAAACATATCTAATCCATTTCTATATTCCTCTTTATCTTTTTGTTTATGACTAGATAATTTGCGATCAGCTGTGTTCCTGTATGGAGTTTTATCCCTTGTTTTTTCTCGGGAGTAAATATTTCTTTTAAACGACTGTTCACCAAAAACCGCCGTTGTTAGACTTCGCATTAACCCTCTTTGTAAGGGTGGTTCTGGTTCCAATGTCTTATCGCGGTCTATCTTTTCTTTACGGGCCCTTTCTTTTTTCTGTATAGCTATTCTATCTAACACAGATGAATATTTATCTTCCAAACGACTACGCGTGCTGCCCAAAAATATTGTATTTTCGATGTTATTATTGGCTTCTTTAAGCGGATAACGTTTAGTCATTGGCGAGGATTTATCTTTTATGTGAGCTCTACGAAATGAGTCATTACGGTTTAGTGCATTAATACCAGATGAAGAGCGTAAAGGTGAGGTCTCAAGTCTGGGCTTCTGACTAATAAGGTAACTTGAGTACGTACGATCATCGTTCACCTTCCTGGAAGTCGGTGCCGTTACTACAGAAGTCAAAGAGGCGTATGGCGAAATATGACCATTGTTCTCATAACGACGGATATTCGACAACGTAGAGTTTTTATTCGACATCAATTTGTCGTCAAAACGAGAGCGCACTGTCGATAACTTTGTGTCGGCAATAGGATCTCCTTTCTCTGATGGCCCTCGTCGTGTTAGACGATTGATGAAGCTAGAGTAGCCATCCGACAATAATTGAGTCACACTAGTGGTGGATGAGCGATTATAACGTTGACGTCGTGGGCTTGTACTGCCGCTACCGGTCGCCACACTGGCCATCTCGTCCAACTTTGGAATTTTATTTACGTCGAGCAACACTTTATCCAGGATAAATCACATAATAGTCCAAAAACATCATAATTTCACGTCTATCCAAAACATCGGTGTTGTTGCTGGTTTACACAACGTGTTGTTCGATCCCGGACATCGGACTGGTTCTATCTCGAGATTGAGAGCGTACCTATGCGCGAATTGAACGAATTTCAAAAAGATCACTAGCGCAGGCGTGTGCGGCCGCCGGTGCCAAGTAATGGTCGTGGACTAAAAATATCGGCAACCCGTGGGAGCGCCCTCCCGCGCACTCCGAGGTGCCCGACACGCAAGCTTTTCTTCGCATTACACACTTTATTACGTAGATCTTAGTTTTGTTTTTACTATATGAGGAACATATTATATGCAATATTGCACATGCAATTCCTTTTTATTTTTAGTAATAAGTTTGTAAGGAAATACGTATCTGATCATTCTTTTAGAGTCAATGACCCTATTGTCTGTATATGTTATTTACAAGGACAGTCGCGACTACACCCACATAAAGATATCTTTTAACAATCTACACTCGTCAGCTTATTAAAATATTTCGGTAATTTACAAAATTATATCCCAAATACAGAGATATTTTCGTCAGCGTAAACGTAATGCATGAGTAAACAAATATTAAATTTCACGCGTGTGTTCGCAATGGTGCTTTCTTTAATGACACCTTTCTTTGAACGGTGAGGTGCAGAGCCAAGACAGTTCTGTCAATAAGCTGTATATAATTGGGTCAGTGGAGCGAGTGCAGAACAATGTCGACGGGCAGTAGGTACTGGCCGCGCGTCGCCTGCGCACACCACTAAACATGCACCCTGATTCTACGGGTCAAAATTTATCTCAATGAAATATTACCTAATTGTAAATAATTGAAACTTGTTATATTACTTTCAGAATAGTATTTGTCAGTAAACAAATGACAATAAAGCGACTTTGGTAAAAAAAAAAAACCTAACATGTTTATCGTACGTGACGTTTGGAGCATATTGCTATAAACATATAACACTATAACGTATATATATTAAAGTGATTTACTAATGCGTTTATAATCATTTCTTATGTGAACAGAAAAAAAATGTGCATTTGAATCACTTAGTTATAGGTTACTTGTTCGCACGTTGTTGTATATATTATGCGGAATATAACGATACAATTAAGTATGAGTCGCGTAGTAATATAATTATATTGTATTCACGATTACCATATTGTTTTATTTGCTTGTGGGTATACCTTCAAAAGCAACAAAGGTTTTCATTTTACACTAAGGTAAAATTAATTTCTTTCACTAATTATTGGGTAATTGTTTGTTTGTGTACCACATACCTGAGAAAATATATAGTTATCTGTTGATATTGGATAGTTGTATTTAACAATTTTTTCAAATATTTTTAATATATTATAATTTCTTAACAAGTTAAGAGTAAAACACAGAGGAATTATTAATATAATGATAAATGCCACAATCAGATCTAGACTGACCATAATAAATTATTAACTATCATATGGTAAAAGTAACAAATGTTAACACAAGTTTCATAGGAAGAACAGCTGTTCACTAAAGGTGAATTTGGGATCTTTGTACGATTAACTATAGGGAGCAGGTATAAATGTCCCTAACGGGTCTGCCCGTTGGCAAACATTTTACAATGACAAAACTGGTTTTAACCACAGATAACGAGAGGGAGCAGACTTGTTAACTGAAATATTATAAAATTGAGTATCTGTGAAATGAACTTGAATAACGCTACAAGGGAGATGATATTGCCTATTAATAATTATTATGACATAGTCAAAAACTCATTTAGTCCTTCGTTGTCACTTAGGCAACGATTTTATACAAATATATGACAAAAACTTGTATCATGTCAAAGTAATGACATAGCGCTCAATGCATTTACTGACCTTGCCCACAAGCCGACTACACGCACCGTCCACATCGAAAAGAATTTCCGCAACTACGGATAGTAATTTTGCCACTTCGTGCCATTTACAACCGTGCTCTTTGAGAAAACGTTTATAGAGATCATAGAAGGAGCTTAGCCTAAGGGGCAGATGTAATGTTTCCTGTTTTAAAGACAATTCAGCCATTATGCACTGCACCACACTACACTACACGTTGGTCCAGCTTGTTTATAAAGCGATATAGAGCCGCTGCTGGCGTCGTGGGACGCCCGGACTGACGGCCGGTTATTACACAACTGTGCCGAGCGATACCACTAGAATACAATCCGTTTCCAACGTACGGGGACCCACACATACAATATAAAAAAAATAACAGAGATAACTTAGTATGACTTAGTTTCACCATTTATACAAGTTGTCTTGCCGCGCGCAATGACTGACTGAGCTAATGTGGCATTTTAATAGGATTGTTATGCGACAAACAAGTGAAGCAAATCATTTAAAGAGGTTTCGATTGAAACAGAATATATCCGATTCCAACCAGATAATACTTCTCTTAATTGCTCTGTTCTTTGAAACGTGACTATTTAAGCATTAACATTCCTCTTACGTATACGCATTTTAATATCACGCATTTTATATACGTACCGGGTCGTCGCCCTTGTATTTGTAACTTAGAATTTTCGTAGATAACAAAATGTTATGATTATGTTAATTGTATTAATATGCACGATTGTGAGGGTTAAAGTGGATAATATAACCGATAAGAAGAGTTATTTCTCTTTCTTACTTTAAAGGTTTATAAATTTACTACATAGAACATTCATTTCTAAAAAAAATGTCAACTATTCGACGTTCATGTAACACGTTATTGGAGAACATAGCGGACTACCGTGTGTTACTCAACATAATGTTGGATATCTGCAAGGTCCACCGGAAGGAACTGGGCATTAACCAAATAGATTGGCGGGTAACGACGGACTGACCGCAGCTATCAGACTATATACAGACCGCCCCAGTTTGTTAATCACGCCAACCGAGTTAGTGTTAGTCTTAATAACACTTGTGAACTTGAACCTCATAGTAACGATGCTTAAATTAAAAAAATACGACCTCCCACTATTTCGAAAATGAAAAGAGACTATAAAACTCCTAAAAACAAAGATTCTGTTTCCCTAGATATTTATATTTCTCTGCGTACAATTATTGGTCTCTCTCCGTTCTTAAGCAAAACATTTACATTGTATTTTAATAATTTACAATGGCATTAAAATACACAATCTACTATATGTTGTGCTGAGAGAAACGTGTCATTATTTTTTACAATACCTACAACTATTCAGCGTTCTCTATGTGTTAGTCCACAGCTTGGGTAGTAAGTGATTATTCAGAAAAGATACTACCGATTTCTATGATTGCTTTAAGACGGAAATCTATATATTTATGACAAGTTTTCAGTGTAAAAATATTTAGATATCATTGCTATGTGTACAGACATTTACACATAATATAATACTTCAGAGTTTATCTTTTTTATATTTTTAAAAATAATTTAAACTTTTTAGTTGCGGTGTGAGAGGGAAATTATGTATCGTTTTTACAATGTGATGTATACGCACAAAGATGTATCATTGTAAGAATATTTATTGTAAAGAGTAAACGAAGATATTGTAAAAAAGTGACAATCGCGTGAGGGATTTTTTTTAATGAATTTAATATTAGCATCACATAAAATATAGTAAAGAACCTTTATATTTCATAGAAAAAGTCTCAGTTACCAGTTTTTTTAGACGTGATTTGACGCCTCTAAGTTTTATATCCAAAATTACACTTGGGAAGCTTAATCCTTACACTTCTTCTTTTTATTATGAATATTTTCTATTCACATATAATTTATATTAATTAATGTTCATCCGCATTAAGAATTGTAAATTCATTTAGACTTCAAATTGTCGTCAACTTCAGGTATCATACGAATAATATATTCGGATTAAATAATAAGAGAAAGCGAGACATACATACTATACACACTATTGCTAGACTCTCAGTTATAGTAATATGGTATGATTAGAGAAATCCTATTTGTACGTAGTACTAATGAATTGCGAGATTATGGGTTCGATCACCAAAACATAAGCACGTGTTACAATAATACGATTGTTAATTACTTTTCAAGATCTACATAAAAAGTCTTCAGAGGACAAATTGAATATATTGTTTCATATAATCATGTGTAAAACTGGGCTGTATGAAACCTTCAAACAAATACTCTTGTGTTGTCGAGAACATCCAATTCCAGCTAGCTTTAATAAGCTTCAATTTATAGATTTGGTGCTGCTTCAATTGAACACAATTGATACCAGTGCGTTTCTCGTTGACTCGTGTTTAGACAATAAGTTAGGTGTGGAACCCATTACGCATGCATTTCCTTAATGCATTTACACATGAATTTTTGTTCAAACGCTATACTCACTATTAGTCATTGCGGCCGAGGTTATCTTAAATAAACTTCACACAAAATTTAAAACACGTCCGACACGTGATTGATATTTTTATGACAATGAAAGTCGAACTCAAATGTATGTTAAATTTAAAATAATAATTAGCAATAAAAGTGTCGTTACATTTCAAAATGAGTTTAATCCAATTTAGCCGTTCTTATACTTTACGTTATTTATCAAGATCTTCAAATTTTGTACGTGTAAGATATGAAGATCATAAAAAAAAAAAAAACTAAAAATTGACGGCAAAATTTAAGCTTGTACTCGGTGTATAAAAACTGGGAATCTTAAAAAAATTAAACATGTTATATGTAGAATTAAAATTGGATTTAGCTCATTTTTCAATGTAAGGCACAAATATTGAAATCAAATTGCCGAGCTGTTAATTTATAATTATAATATTGGATGGATGAGCGGTGTGTGTATAGAGGTTAGGCTGTTATCATAACATAGTGGGAATGTTGGCGGTTTCTCCTAGGTGAAGGTGATCGTCGCGGGACTATTTTTGTGCGCATGCGTAGTCTCTGTTTTTAACACTAGTGAATAGTACACGTGGCGCCATCTAGCTAATACCAATGGAACCATATAGTTAATTCCAGCTGCTGATACTATTTTCGTGTATCTATACGTACACGTACAGTTAAGAATGTTAATAGCATATAGGTATGTGCCGTACATTAATACTTCAATGTTGTTTCGTTTGGTATTTTTTAAATCTTTTACTACGGAAAAGTTATGTTGTTAGTAATTATATTTTCAATGCAGAGCATATGCGAATCACACTTTCTATTATACGTATTTGTAAATGAGTTCAGCGTCCAAAATAGTGTGACACAAAACATTTTTAATGGAAAATTTCTAGTTTTCTATAAATAAATTCTGAAAAGTGAGCGCTTAATGTTCATTTTAACAACAAAAAAAAAGCCAATAATATGACGATAAATTAAATCCTTGGCCCAATAATATACGCGAAAATAGATGCACATCGTTCTCAATACACGTTGGCAGCGGATTGGCGCGTTACTTTTCATCAAGCTACATTTTATTTACAATAAAATCTATTGCTGCTTCATTACTATATTCATTATTTATGAAATAAATGCAAACAGATTGTAATAATAATGTTTAAAGCGATTGGTCATATGGTAAAATAATTATTTTTGGCTGACCTCTACTTCTTTTGATTGCTTTTCTGGTTTGAGTTGAGATACATGATTTGGCAAGGCCAGCGTTGGCTGTGTAAACGAACATGAAGGCTTCGGCTGAGTATCCACTGGTAACTCTTGACTAATTACAGATGGTTTAGACGTCGAACTGTGGCATTTTTGTTCATCACCTTCAGTGCTTTGAATGCAAATTTGCGGCAAAGATTCTAAATGTATCTGATTGACAGATGGTATGGACGTTAACCAGGATGAAGGCACATCTGGAGGTTGTGGAGCCGGTCGCGATATCTTTACTATATTATTATATTTATTACTATCGTTAGGAAAATAGGTTTTAATTGACGATACATCATTATTACACGTTGCCGATTGTTCTGTTTTCGTTGATTCTGGTTCATGGACATTCTGTTTATGTGTAACTGTCGATAAGCTATCAGTATTATGTTGACTGTTTGAATTCGTCACTTTCATGGACACATCATTTACTACAGGAGTTAATTTAACCGATAATTGTTTAGGAGCTGGAATGGCAGGTAAATGGCTTAATGCAATATAACTATTCAATTCCGTTGACGTTGATTCAAGTACTGTGTTATCGATTTGACAGGAACTTGTATCATTTGCTACAACTGTACTTGATTTGTCAGGAACCATAGGGGAAATGTCTTCTCTACTTTGAGAGAAATCGGTACTATCACAACAAGAAAGTTCCTCCAAGCTTTGGACTAAATCAAGTGCCGATGCTTCTTGATAATCAGTAGAGCACGTGTCGTCACTTGTATCATCATGATCATCATCATCAGGTCTCTGTGAGCATTTACTGCTAGGAACGAAAGCTAAACTAGATGTAACATCATTGGAAATATCAGCAATCAATGATTCCTCACTTTGTGTAAATGATTCTCTGTTCGTGGACGTATCTGCAAGATGTTTTTCTTCTACATTAACTACATTACTAACTACTGTTGATGATTGAAACACTTCTAAGGGCAGACTGTCTTCAATAATTGGTTTATTTTCACTAAGAACGTCAACACATGGCGGAACTTGTTCAGATTGCTGTATAGAGTTTTTATATGTTTCAATATTAGTATCATCCACAACGGGTAAACTCATATACTGCGGTAATGCAAAATCAAGATCAGTCAACGGCATGTAGTGTACCTGATCTGATTCCTCGACAGGAATGTCTATATGCGGTGAATAGTATTCATAGGCTGCATTATCATTACAGTACACTGACCACGGATCGTTTGAAGGAATCAATGGTAGTCCTTCATAAAAAAAATCATTATTTATATCCCTATCACTCATAAATTCTGGCCGTGCATTCCAAGCTGGAACAAAGGAGTCTTCAAAAGAAAGGTAATTTTCCGGTAAAACTACCAAATTTTGATTGAACTGAGTTGGATCCAGAACGTAAGAATTATCATAAAACGGATTATTAAGTACTAATGACGGAGGAGGCTGTACAGGTCCACACTCCACGGTAACCACAGGTTCAACGAACAATCCATATTTTGATAAGTCAGGTTCAGACCGCCGATGCCGAAACGCACGAAAGTCGATTTCCGTAAGTATGTTAGCACTGTAAATATCTGAAATGTCAAAACTATGAGTTCTTCTTAAATAATTTCCTGCTGGCATCGGACAACATACATCGCAGTTATTATTCACTTCTTTATTTTCTGTTTGATTGTTAAATATATTCTCATAGGTAGGTACACCGATATTGTTTATTTCTTGTAAATCATCAGCAACATTTGTTTGGCTGATATTGTCCGATGCAGGTGCAACAGTTCCGGCATTGAATACGACGTCGCTTGGCAACAACACCACATGAGGTAATGTAGACGGTGGACCGCGAAAAAGTAAATTGTTTGGGGGTTGACGCGGCGGCTGGGCAGCCATGGCTCCCGCACTAGCCGCCCTCGGCTTGAACTGCTGATTAGTATTACAGTTCGGGGCGGTAGACACGCGCCGGGCGGCCGGCTGAACTTCGCTACTGACTGAAGGCGCACCGAGTGACGAAGGCGAACACAAATAGAACGGGCGCAAGCGCGAAGAGGTCGCCGTCTCTCGCGCACATCTTCACGGGCGAAGGCGCACGCGCACTGGCAAGCCAAACGCGTCCCGCATATTATTCCAAACAGGCACGGTGACGTTTGTGCTTTATTCTGGTTCCGCACTTTGCTTACGATATATACATATAAAAATATAATAGGAGTGGAAGACAGGTTTCGGGTGGACACGTCTTTATGACTGGACATTGCAGGAGTGAATGGTGGCACACCGTTAACGCGTTTTCTTATTTTATAAAATAGAACGGGGAGACTCACTTGTTCTGGGGGAGAACGCGGAGACGATTCCTCGCGATGATGTCTCCTCCGTCTGTGAGATGTAGGTGAACGCCGGTGATGTGACCGTTTGGAACGTTCATTTCTCCGTCTCCACGAATGCTCCGAGCTGTGAAATCATCGATAGGAAGGCTGTAGGGTTAGTGCATAGGAAAAGACAGTGTAATGTATGCAAGAAACGTTTATGTGAGGGTTTTTAATTATTTTATTGTATCTGAAGTTTACTAACGTCGGTGAACGTTCTCCGTAAGCGGAATGTGGATCTACAAGTTGAACTAGATGTTCAGAGCTCGGAAAACAGCAGACGAGGAGAAGTTCATAAAAATTAGGCCAGCATCCTCCTGCATCTGCCTCTGCGATTTCGCTTAAGTGTTCGATTTTTAAATCGTTTTTTAATATGTAAATTAATCAATTTACCGCAAACCTATAAATTCATGATTACATGACATAATATTAAACTATAGCCCCATTAATTTAAAAAGAAAAAAGCTAAATATTCATTTCACATAAATGACGAGTGGATCACGTTTAGTCAACACTTAAAATTTCAATGAATAACTAGATACGATACGGTTGACGAATGCTTAAGTTGTATTACAACAGAGAGTGCGGAAGGAAAATCGAATAGTGGTTATGTCACAAGTTGAACACTCAGCGGGGACCCGGCGCGAACTGCGGTCGCGGACGCACTGCCAGCGCCGACACGCCGTTTGCGCATGAGATACTGGCTAAACTAAAGCGCCATACAATCAAATCAAAATGATCATTTCTAAACAACAGTCACAATAACGAACAATCACAACCTTCAACGTCACCTGTGCAATGTCATCATTTGTGAGAAATCAACAACATACAAATTTATATAAACCAAGCAAATCACAAACGCTTTTGCGGTCCGATTTTCCTTAAATGACAATAGTGACGTATGGTTAGTATATAATGGTTACATACCAAGAGACCCGGAAGCCATGTTGAATTAATGCTGTATTATTGTTATCAACAGTGAATCTAGTTAAACTTGAACTTTTTACTTCCATAGCAAGAAAGTATCATATTTGTTATGACAAATGCAAGCAAACAAGATAACTACACAATTTTCGTCACATATAAGTCAAGACAAAAGACTAGTAACCGAGTTTCAATAAGAATACAGTGAAACATGGGTTGTAGCCACGACTAATAGAATTAAGTCCCATATAATTGGTTTACCCAGACATAGTGAAACTATGAAAGTAAAATTGTATACATATGATGTAAATGACATATAAATATTATTTTTATATTTATTAACGGCTACTGTTATTTACATAAGTATAAAATACATTTAGATTATTAGGTTTTTTAATATTACTAATGCATTTTGTTTGCCACTAATTTAATTAATACTTTTGTGTACTTTGTGTTCAATACATATATAATTAATATAAGTAGGTTCTAAACTTTTCAAAATATAATACGCAATATTTAGTACGACACTGGGTAAGCACTCGACAGATAGACTAAACCTGGTTTATAAATCAGAGTTAAACCAATCTTTTTTAAATGTTATGTGAAGTAAATCTTGTTTGTGAGGGCACGCGGGGGCACACAGTGCCCTTAAAGGGGGATTTCAAAAATACCGAAAAATTGTACTAAGTCGGTTTTCGTTCTCATATTTTTTAGAACAATATCTTAGTATTATATGCCACAAATACCTAAAATAACAAGGTGTATATTTTTGCACTTTTTGAGATACAAAAAATGATGGACTTACAACTTTCGAAATTTAGGGTGCCCCAAAAATGAAGTGACAAAAAAAGGCCTGAATAAATTATTATTATTGTGAAACTATTTTAATAAATAGTTTATATTTGTGTTTCAATATTTCCTTAATCCTTAACAAAAAAATAATCATGTACCTCACATTTATTAATGACTTACTTATTACATCCAGTATTGATGAAGCAAATTAGTACACTATTTACGAAACAACTTTTTCGGTTAACAAGTTACTGCAAAGGTGAAAAGTAATACTTTATTTTCTTTAAAGTCACGTTTCGGTGATAGCGTAGGTAGGTAAGTTAGAAATCTTATCAATGTTTGTCAACGTATCTTACTTAATTATATTATGGAATGAGACATTCTGTATATTTTATATATTGTTAGCCAATGATATTATAACTAAAAAGCTGTAGATACGTAATAAGCGCTTCGACAGCGCCTTGTTAAAACTAGGCTAGCTAGCTTATTTTTGACGTCTTCCCCGTCAAACTGCCCGTATGTAAGCAGCATAAATGCAAAGTGGAGAATAAAATGATTACTGTGCTGGTTCTAGTAGATTTTTCCAATGCCTTTAATACTGTTAGTCACGACATTCTCCTGGCTATTCTCTCTCATTATAATATCTCATTAGAAGCACTGGCATGGTTCGCTTCATATCTAAAGGGACGACAACAATCGGTTCGTATAGATGGGGCTACGTCTAATTGGTGTGAGCTTGGTGCTGGCGTCCCTCAGGGTGGTATACTTTCACCTCTTCTTTTTTCTCTTTATTAACCTTTTAACTCATGAACTGCGATGTACGTATCATCTGTATGCTGATGACCTGCAATTATACACACAGGCCGTAGTAGATTCTCTATCAGCTGCAATTTATACTATTAACCGGGATCTAAATGCCTTAAGGGATTGGTCTGAGAGATTTGGCTTATCAGTTAATCCTTCCAAATGTTAAGCAATGTTAATAGGGAGCTCTCGTATTACCAGAATAGACTTCAGCTCGCTGCCTCAGATTATATTCAGTGGTCTTGTCATACCGTTTAGTACGGATGTAAAGGACCATGGTTTACACATTGATGCCAAATTGGATTGGAGAACTCATATTTCCAAGGTTAGTCAGAAAGTGATCGGTACTCTAAAGTCTTTTTATCGCCTGAAAAATTTTCTCCCAGTTAAAACGAAAACCATGCTAGTGCAATATATAATATTTCCTATAATTGACTATGGTGATGTGTGCTTTTACGATCTGAACGCTGACCTTCTTAACAATCTTGACAGATTACTCAACAATTGCATTCGATTTGTTTTTAATCTTCGTAAGTATGACCGTGTATCGAGCCATCGTTCAGAGCTTAATTGGTTGCCCATACGCCAGCGTCGGAGTTTGCGGGCTCTAACAACTCGGTATTCTATTCTATTTTCTCCCAACACTCCCTCTCACTTTACTCCACATTTTCAGTTTTTATGCTCTAATCATGACCTTAACCTTCGCTCTTCTAATAATCTTATTCTTTGCTGTCCTGTCCATACTTCCGGTCTAGTACATTCATCTTTCTATATCCAATCTATTCTCCTATGGAATGAACTTCCTTATGAAATCAGGATGTCATCTAACCGTTTCAGTTTTAAAGTCAGGGTACGTCGGCTTTACCAGTGTCATTTAGCAGAATTATCTGGTTAATGCTGTATTTAGTACTTGATGTTGACTAACTATACTTTTATTTATTGTATTGATATTTATGTATGATGTTGTTATGTGTATGTATTGTATATGTGTAGTATATATGTAGTATATTGGTGTTGATATTTTATTTATATATTTTGATATTAAATAGGTTAAACATAATTTAATAAAAACCTCACCTTTTAGACCTACCAACATTTATCTCTGCATCACCTAATGGTTGCCTGGCAGAGAATGCCTAAGGCATTAAGTCCGCCATTACGTATTTAACGCATAATGTGTAAATAAATAAATAAATAAAATAAATATAACTATTTTTTTTTCACCACCGAAATTGAGAATATGCCATCTCACTTTCACATTTTATCTAAGATAGTGTGGCGTTACAATATTACTTTACGTTTGTGTGTGTTATCGTGCCATTTGTTTTGTCAACATATCATGTAGGTAACGTATCTACAGCTTTTTACTTATAATATGGTTGTTGTTAGCAATATAAAAAGGACATGGCGGTATCATGCGCGGGCGTCGTTAATATATAAGTATTGTGTCAAGCTTAATGTCACATTGTTTAGCGCCAAGCGGTTGAACTTGAACACGCCTCAGTGTCTCTAGGCAGCCAGTCTGCACCAATGAACCACCTTATTTGTAACTTGGAAAACCCAGTTACAAAACAAGAGTATTTATTTTATTACAAGTAGATTTGGTTTCAAAAACGTTGATAGAGAAGACTATGTACGTCTTAGATTTACGATATTATAACAAACATTAAGACAGTATAGTAATATTACCAAGAATATAGCGTTACTGGTCCAAAACAGTATTATGACAAATAGCTTTAACATAACAAACATGGAACGTTTTTAAAATATCAATAGAAAAGAAGTCACAGTTTTAATATACTTCACTATCTCATGGTTATAATTTCTTCTTATCATTATCATTCCACAGTATAAAACGAAGTCCTCTGCCACGTCTGTCTGTTCGCGATAAACTCAAAAACTACTGAACGGATTTTCATGCGGTTTTCACCAGTAGATTAAGTGATTCCTGAGGAATGTTTATGTATATAATTTCTCAAAGTTATTTCTTATTATTAGGGCGGGATAACGTCCGCCGGGCCCGCTAGTACTCAATAAAATAAAGTTATTTATATTATATAGATAATTTGAAAGCGCGGAGTGAAATAAAATTTATTAATTTCCTGTCTCAATCGATCCTGGAAGTGATCCACAGTGACGTGAATATAAAATAAGTGCACAACGTGACAGTGTTATTAAAAGAATACTCATCCATGGTGGAGGTAATGTGTTCGACAGAGCGCCGCGCGTCATCATACGTTGTGTTCGATATATCTACGTCGCGAATAACAAACACCGGAACATTCACTTTCGACGATTGACGACATCGGACTTACCAGAGCCTCTTTATTTCGTAAACCGGCCGTTGTATGAAATATGATAAACTTGCCAAACTAGTAGTAATCATAATATAAATTATCTACTTTTCTCGTAACTCATTTATGCGTCCAATCTTTTATTAACGATTGCAAAGTGAAATTCTTGTTTAGTTTGTTTGTGTCGACTCCGAAGTCGGTGGACACACCGGTAATCTGCACGACGCCTTTAATTACGCCAATCCGCGATGGACGAAAGTGAAAGCGTGTGAATGTTATTCGCGACATGTATGTTTACGTTATCGTAACTTGTATTTTCGGTTCCGTTAAAGTTATGGCAAAACACTTTTGAGCCAGCCAAGCCTGTCTGTCAATATTAGTAGAAAATCCATGAAATTACTAGTGAAAATGATTATATGGTTTTCTATTTGTTTTCAAGAGTCATACACAAAAAATAATCAACAATGATAGCATATTTAGAGGTAATTGTACAAATACGGTTATTGAGAAGTTATGAAGGAAAACAATTCGCAACGCGGTCAACGTTCAACAGGCAACGGTATTCACACAACGGTTCTTTATATTTAGAATACCAAACACGTGTATCGGATTGAATCATCTCATCTGTTTACTGTTCAAATGGTATTTCCTAACGCCTTGTTGCGTAATATTACTTTCTTCGGCTCATTTATATTTATTAAGATATTTCAAATGTTATCTCTACTTGTGTATAATATATAAATTGAGAAATACATATAAATAACAAAGTGATCAAAGGTCATTCAGGCAACGGGGCAGTCGAATCGCACGACGAGTGGAACGCCTGTGGCATAATGACCATAATCGGTAGGTCGGTCAGTGCACACTGCGTACTCGATTATGAAATTGAAAGCCACAGTCTGAAACGTGACACGATCGGAGGCCGGTCAAGGATCCACTGGGCACCAGACATGGCCAGTGGAATTGTTTATTTTTTATCATTATATTCGAGAACGCCGTCAATGACAGTTGGTCATAACTTATGCGAACTCGGTGCAATACGAACAAAGCATCTGATTTCAACAATGCATTTTCTCATTATATATTTAGGTCGTAGTTTTTATGGACACTGTGGCTTAGTTGATATTTTTATACGTCCGTCCAGAAGGTGGGTTACCATAGACAGCAGTTAGTTTAAAAGTGACGATCAACGTGCGGTGTCATTCAGCTGTTGACACACAAGGTCATGATTGATAAAATATCACTGTATTACTAATACTGTAGTGACGAGTATCTAATATTGAAATCGCCAAGATGCCCTCGAAACGAAACAGAAACCAATAGTTTCTTTGTATTTTTATTTTCTATAACACAATATGAAATTATCAAATCGTAAACGCAATTACCTACATCTTACAAATTGTATTGCATTTAATAATAGCGAATATGTATTTCATTGATATTAAGTTTACGCAAAATCATAAAAAAATGAGTAAGTTATAATATAATTTATACAGAACATACTTTAGAAATAATACGATTATGTTGGAATCAAAGTAAATTTAAAATTGTTTTAAGGCCAGTTACAATTTGTTTTCTATTTTTTTTTGACTAGAAAAAAAAGATTATTTGTCTTCAAAAAAACAAGCAAGATAAAAATTTGTAAAAAGTGAAAAAACCCAACTTATATGAACAGGAGAAGTATCGTCACCTAGACACGGTTAAACGGCATCGGAACCTTTTTTTTCTTAAATGTTTTTAGGTGTATAAACTAACGATTTGAACGATAGCAAAGTCAAAAAAGCCAACCTGGTAAATAACGGATACCCTAGTATATATTGCGAGAAACTTAAGAAGCACTGTGTCAGATTTCTCACCACATGCATGAGGTCCATTCGCCTACAAATCTCTACTCCGCCGCTTTAATTACTGAATATACAGATAAACACCGACTGATCCCGAAATGCGAACACCTAAGTTTCCCACTGTGGCGAAAGCTATACCTTGTGCATGGTATAGGCAACCCAACCACATAAAATTGTCGTATCCTAACAATATCCACGCGCATGATTGTTTATTTCTATGTAAATATCTACACGTACGTGTATATCAGTATATCGGTTATCATAGTGCACACTACGGTTGATCTATAATCTAATAAACGAGTGCCAGATTGTGAAAACAATTAGTTCAGTACTTTTTCTCCTCTGTCAACCAATTTTTTTTTTTTTTATATATTTAGTAGCTATAGACTGCCTTTAGTGTAATAGGTAAAAAAATGGGGTTTTCCATACCATCGATAAGTCAAAAACTTTTATTTATGTCTATTCGTCATACGTCACGCTCCTTAGTTCGACAAACTACAATATTTGTACAATACTCGATACATTTATTATCAACTAGCTATACCCGCAACTACACACGCGTTTTTTTAAAATTGTATTAAAGAAATATAAAATTGTGAAACCATCTACAATTATAGAAACGCTCTTTAAAAGCAGTTGTAAGTACGAAACGTACGTCCCTTACAGTAAAATGTAACCTATACTTTAGATATATAAATACTAACAGTGTGGCAAATGAGGTTTATCATCAGCAACATATTTGGAACCTTAACCCACCACAAGTAATACGTTTATGATATCTTATTAGAAAGACCACTTTTATCTATAAAATTACTATTGATAATTATAATTGTGAATTGTAAACAATGAATGAGCTGACGTCTTGAAATCTTGCATAAATATAAATCAAAATTTAAAACTTTATATCTATCTAAGCAGGTTTTAATACTTGACAATTTAAATAAAATAAAATGGCCTCCAAAATCACAATATATTTCAGAATACATACATACAGATATATGAATTTTAATTATATTTATTCTTGGAGTCCAGTACAATGCACGTCTTACGCACATGTTTACAGTGAACAACATATTTTTGCTAAATTTTATGCGGGACGTCGCGGGTAACAGCTAATCTAAAATAGAATAACCTAAATTACTTTTTATACGGTCAACTATCTGCCAGTGAAAGTCCCGTGAAAATCGGTCCAATCGTTTTGGAGGTAGCACTGCGGGCGAATCCACGGTTAACAGGTGGTCTAATTTAAAGTAACCTAAGTAACCCACTGTAATTTCAGATATCTGCCAGTGAAATTCCCGTCAAAATCGTTCCAGCCGTTTCGGAGATTACCCGGAACAAACAGACAGACAGACCGACAAAAATTTTAAAAATCGCATTTTTGTAATCAGTTTGGTGTATATTTTCACACCCAATCAGTAAAAAAATGTTATTTTGATATTATATACAGACACTTCATTTTTATTATATGTATAGATTAGAAAAAAATACATGCTAATAATTAGTATACTGGATAGTGTATGAAGTATTATAATATAATAATAAGTAATTAGTATATGAAGAACAAAACTTTACCCATTATTATGGTCGCAGTTCGACCACTAGTTATATGAAATCATCATACTTTGTAATTATTTCTATATTTTCTGCTAGTAAATGATTGGGACATACATCTATGTAATAGTTCATGACGTATGCATGACAGTGAATTGCGAGCAGCCAACTGTGAAAGTTTAATTATTCCACGTATCAATAGCGAACATTTCTCTGATATCTACACGTTAGCAACACTTGCTGAACATGTTTGACAGATAAACAATAAATCTGACTTAATGAATTATTTCAAAGAGCGAAAGCACCTTACTTAAAAGCGTGTTGGACACGCAATAACAGTGTCTAATAATTGTTTTGTGCATTAGCTTACTTAAAATTCTACTTAAGAGACATTATTGCTATAATAAATCGTTTATAATTACCGTCTGTATAAATCTGACTATGAATTCTAACTTTAAACAATCATTATTTTTAAAATCTTATCAATCTATATTATTCGTATTTAATCATTCGTGAGATTCAGTTCTTTCGTACAATCTTCTTCTTCTTACCCTTGTCCCACCCTAAGTAGGGTCGGCACAACATTTTTTCCTTTTCCACTCTCACCTGTTGGATGTCATCTTAGTATTCACACCTCTTATACACATGTCATTTTTCACACAATCCATCCATACATTTTTCGATCTTCGTTTACTCCTATATCTGTCTAACTTCATAGAAATCGTTTCCGTACAATAGGTACAATAATCTTATTAATATAATTTATGTTGTAATAACAACGTTGAGTAGGTAGAATACAACATCGACCACGTATATAATAGAACGAAAGTTACAAATGAACGCACGATTCATTTCTGGTCTTAACGCTTCCGTTCCGAATGTTAATCTGAAGAATGAGCCTCGTGGTCACCTAGAGATTATGGTCGACTGTGACTAATAGTAGGCAATTGTTGAATTGAATAACTCTCAATCTACGGCTAAGCTAGTATTGAAATTACTGTAAACACGATATTGGTCAATTTCGTTCAAATGACAAAATAATTTGGCAAATGTAGTATTATATTATTGCTAATGCGACACACGCGTAGAGGCAAACTTGCACCGACTTCCAATACATCTCTAGGTAGCACACATATTCATATGTTTTATTTAATTTGGTTAATTTGATAAACTATTTATTTTCCGCTTTTTAGTGCCTTACGGGTTTTTGATTGATATTGAAGTCGGTTAATACTTTTTTTTGAAAATTTACTTTATTTTTCCATTTTTAGTATACATAAATATATTTAACTAGCAGTGCCCGCGAACTCCGTTCCGCCTTAAGTATATTAAAATATGCGCATTTTTTGCGGTATGGTATCTATCGGTATGGTATGCGATATGATTTCAATTGGTTGTACAATAAGTAACGTTTGGTACGAACGCAACCTTATCAATAATCCGCGATAGTTTCAACCACCAACTAGGCTACCATCGCTTCACACATAATACACCTTAAGTAATGTAATTACAATGCTTGCGTCATGTTGCAACAACGCAACGAACATAAGCACTATAGGCTCCTAAGAATTGAAGAGTTTTTTTTATAATATTGGTGGCAAACGAACATACGGGTCACCTGATGGTAAGTGATCACGGCCGCCCATGGACACCTGCGACACAAGAGGAAACACAGATGCGTTGCCGGCCCTTAAGAAAGGAGTAGGATCGTTTCTTGAAAGTTTTCTTACTTTGTCACGGATCCTATAATCAGAACCTAACCAAACTCTCATCAAACTACCCTTGAAGTACATCCTTTCCAATAAAAAAGGAATCATCGAAATCGGTTAGCGTGATATTGAGTTATTCGTCTATTTGTCGTGTATATACTTAATGCAAATTTAAAACTTATACGGTTTTGCACTGGATGCCGTTGTCGGAACTGGACCAAATTGAAATGGGACCACACGGGAAGTACCAGCTTTCAAATAAAATAAAAGAATAATCAAAATCGGTTCACCCAGTCCAAAGTTATGAGGTAACAAACATAAAAAAAATACAGTCGAATTGATAACCTCCTCCTTTTTTTGAAGTCGGTTAATAAAAAAAATTGTACGTGATAAATGGTAATGATTTTAATAGCTATTAAGAATGTATGAAAATCGTTTCCATAGTAGGTGTAATTCGATAATTATATAGAATTCAAACACTTCTCAGTGTAAAAAGTACTACTCAACAATGACTATGTAATGGAATCTCTACTCATTAATAAAAGTTATCATCATTATCAGACTTGCAATCAACAAACAACAATATTTTGTGATTTAGTGTTAAAGAAAAATATTTTTTACACAAAGCCATATAAATAAGCGCATGTTTGAGAATGTTTAAGAATGTTTGCGATTAGATATTGTGACGTTCTGAGGAAATGAAAAACATGAACGAGACAATAAGAAGTTCAAATTACGTCATAACGCCTACCAAGTTGACAAATCCTTTGCGAGCGTTCAAACCAGGACAGGACCTTGAAACATTCACTGTGAACGCTATCGAGACGAATCTTTTGAGCTACGGCTGCGTCGCGAGCGCCCACGAATTGCCATGTTTACTTGTTATATTAAAGATATAATAGCTCGAAATGCATAAACATCGAACAAAGAAACCGTACAGTACGAACACAGTTTGCATGGACAAATAGCGCACATATCATGTTACTCGACCTGAAAACAAATCACACAACTTCTGTGTACAGACAAATGTTCGTACATTTGTACTGACTGACTGCCGCATGTCTACGGGCGTTTTAGATAAGTGGCCGGGAGAAAGCCATAAAAATGTTTGTAATTATACTCTAGTCAAGCGTTAATAACGAGTGAAGGCATTAAGCAAGCGGCAACAGGATAGACTAAAACGCAACGGTGGTGAGTCACGGCGAGTTGAGCAATAGTTTTGCACAAGCCGTACCCGAGAGCCCTCGACGCTACTGTCGTACCGTGTATCAATAATTAAAATAAACGCAAAATATTAGGTTACAATCCTTGCTGAACAAAATAATAGATATATTCAGGACCCTATGTAAATATGATTATAGGCTGTTGTATGTAACATGAGAAAAATTCCGTAACTTTATACATAGTCGTTTCAAGTTATATGAAGACAAAAATAACGGTACCATATACATATATAAACTAAACAACATTAAAATATGACCGCTACAGACACTCCGCTTATGGTATGAAGCATAAACGGTTTAAACATGACATTTTGTTGAACGCTATTACGTATATTAATAAAAATTATATAATCGTTTGAGCTGGAGTAATGTTGGGACGCGATATAAGAAACCTATCAACTTATAAAACTTTCTGAGAACTAAGCTTTTCTCATGTTATAAATGAGTCCGATCACCAATATATTTAGCAAACTTCAGTGCACACAAATTTCTTTTTAATACTTAAATGCATACACACAATCTTATATTGGATATCGGATATTTTTTATAGGAAATGGGTTAGGTTAGTACGCGTATAAAGTATAATAATATCGTCGTAAAAGTACATACGATACGCTCCACTCATGTTCGCGCATGTTCTTCTGAAATGCTGCAGACTTTGGGGTCCACGAGTCGACACCGCGGTAAAGGGCCGGCAGTTCCGCTACCTTCACCTCGAGTCGTTCGGCGAGCCTCTGATCCACAAGTGCTTTGGGCCCACTCGTCAACGGACGCTGTTGCTCCTTGTCAATACGTCGTTCTAAGCAACCGTAACCATTCAATTTCTCCTCGTTGCAAGTAGTTACGCTTTTAGGGCTATCCGTACAAATTAATTTACTTTTAACGGTATCCACCTTACCGTAAGCTTTATATTGCACTGATTCTGTAACGTTCGCCGTGTGCGAATACTTCAAAGAATCATACGTGTCGCCATTCAGGCTGCTGTATTCGATATTATTCAGGTTGATGTCTCTGTCGACTCGTTTCGATATGGCATCGTACCCGTTTCTTTTACTGTAACGTTCCTCGTAGTTCTGTTTGAGGAAACTATTTTCGAAACTAGTTTTACATTTAGGAACATTGTTAAGGTAATCGCTATAGCTTAAATCCTTATTGTGTAGTCCATTATCACAGCCTTTTTTGATAGTATCTTGTATATCAATACCAGTACCGTTCACCCGAGTATATGTAAAACTCGTTGGTTGACCACTCTCACCTCTGTTTTCTACCGTCTCAATACATCCTGCATCCTTGCTTTCATATTCGTGTTTGGCGAGAGCAACACGCGATACATCAGCATTCTTGTATTGCGTTTTAGAAGAGGTAAACTCTGCGGTAGCTAGACCTGCTCTGGTTTGTTCATTAGGGGCTGTCCAAGTGTCGTGTTTCTTCCGCTCGCTACTCTTAGAGGACCACGCCTTTGCAAGCGCTGCTTTCAACGCCTCACGCCTCTCGTGCACGCTCACTCTCGGGTACTCGTGTATAGGAACTATGGCGGGGGCATAAAGTGTAGATCGAGGAGTAGCTCGGGTGATACGGAAACTTCGGAATTCCCTATTAAACTCTGAACTCAGAGAATAAGCTGGTATTCTTGAGGTCACCATTTTGAGATCAAAACTTCGTTGATAATGTTATATTTAACTTATATCACAAACTTATTATAGCACAGAGCACAATAACCACATATCGTTTCTACCTGTGTAAATGACATATTAATTGAAAACGTGCTGAACTAGTAAAATTGTTATGAGAGCGTAATGAAACATGTTGATTTGCGATATAAGGTGAACGTTATGGAAGTGTCGGTGTTCTGTGGGCCGCGACCTTCGCGGTGGGCGGTGGAGCGACGGGACGACGTACTGGTCAACGACACCGCCCCGTGATGTGTCCATCCGCCGCAAACACACACCTGCTTGAATAACGCACTCACAACTTCCCCTCTAATCACTTAGCAATTATAACACCCAAACCTAACTCAACGTGACAAATAAATTTTAGGAACTATAATGACTTTAATAAAGTTATCGAATATATAATATTATAATTGATAAGGTGTCATTAAAAATCTCGTTTTATGGAGCAGTTAGCCGTATAAGTGCAACAAGTGTTGCCTTGGTGACATCCCTAATATGGCCAATGGCGCTGCTGCCATATGGTCCGCGGCCGATACATCCTCGGCGGTCTGCTGGCCAGCTGCACCGACATAAACATAAAGTTTCGAACGGGTTTATTGGAGTCACTTGCCACATATATGTTATAAAGTTTATGCATTAAATTGAATAATGCCACAATATAAATTGTCAAACATTTGTATATTGTATATGTTTCTATATTATATATTAATCACAATCATCTACATATATTTTTTTAAAATTTAAACGTATTAAGTGTAGTAGTATATTTTGTTCTTTACACCGAAACCAACATGAATTACGTCGAATTGAATGCATTTAAGTTTTATTAATCAAACACGTCACAAGAGATATAAAAAATAATATTTATAAATGAACGAATAAATATCCTATTGTTTTAAACATGGAGGAAAAACAGTAAGGGGTCATAAATTTAGTTCAGCACATTTCCAATCGAACTTTGCAACACTAGAATTCCGTTCGGAGGGTCCATAAAAGCATCGCTGGTGAACAACACACAACCATTTCCAGTGGCTGCACAAACACATTAACTGTTAGAGAACAGGGAACTCGTAATAACATAACACATTAGCGCGGAGCTGGTCTGTTCGACGGTGCTTGTCAGAAGGAGAGCAGCCACCGGAAGCGAATGTTGTAGTGTTGTATCGAGGCGGCGCGGTGTTTTGCGGCAGCCGGTCGTGCATACCTTCTCGTTGCGCGCGCGAGAACTGCGTGCGGTGTGCGTGCACCGCTGCGACTATACTGACTGAAGGGAAACAACGCGCGAGCCCGCGGGCCTACGCGAGGACCCCACCGCTACCGCTGCCACCGCCTCTCTCCTGCGGTCTACCACTTGTGACTCTAACGTGAGAGCACTACGGGCCGAATCGCAGGAGCACTGACCTTCGTTACGACGGTGAGACTCCGATATTACTGGTACAGACAAGCGTAGTTTCAACGGCCTGCTTGCATCCGAATGATGCACCATGAGTCCGTACGAGTTTTAAACCAAAAACTGAACTCGAATCATTTAGTAGAGTACGAATGGATATAACGACTAATGAATTAAAATAGTTCAATAAAATGCCATGTTTAGACGAAATGTTATTCTAAAGTACAACAATAATAGTCATTCAGATAAATATATTTACACCTCACCTTAAACGTTTCTTTTCAATGTAAATTTAAACCTTACCTGAAACAAAAACAAAATTAATTATTAAATAGTCACAAAGAAGGCTATCAATGGAATAATTTAAAATATATACGTATATTATCAGCAAGTATGCGTAGAAGAATAAATTAAACACAATTATTCAATGAAAAGCAGTCATGAACACATCAACCAACCGAGGCAGAGAAGGTCGACAGAGTTGCGAAACAACGCCTGCATTAACCGAATATTATGAATCGAAATAATATGGATATATATTCCAACCACTATTGAAAAAAAATTGAAAGAACACGCTATTAAAAAATCTCACATCTCTGATAGGATTCAAAACGAAATCCAGTCACTTAACACCGCAATCATAAAGAAAAATTAAAAGTGAATTTTCAGGTTATCGAATACGGGAGAAAGTTTTGGAGAGTTAATTTTTAAAACAAATCGAATTAATAGCTTGTCTCGATTTCAACATAAGTTATTATACTACCTACGTGGCGTTACTAGGAACCAAACAAATTAATATTCAGCGAGTGATAAATTCAAATGAATAAACTTTTCTTTTATAAATAGTATTATATATATAATGTGTGTGCTACCTATTCGACATTTACTTACCCTAAAAGGCACCAATTTGCTACTTTCGATACAAGTTCTAATGTAAGATAAATAAACATATTATTATGACATGGTTAATTTCATATTTATTTATGTGTGAAACAAACATGGCCTAGACTAGAACATTATTGCTTATTCAGTGGTGATATGTGTCACTGCCAACGATTATATGCTCGTATGATTTTATTCCCCTTACGAGCTTAAAATCGACGCAATTATTCGCTTGACCTATAATAAACACACCGCAAATAGATGAAAGTGAGCATAGATATTATGAAATGGGTGTTGATATTATTTCGAAGGTGAATATTATTTCTCTAATATTTATCTTTCAATAAACATTTAAAATAATTGTCTCTACTCTTTAGAAAGCACAACTTTAAATACGTGATTGGCAGCTGTCCAGCAGACAATTCTTACGTAAAGTAAATTTACATTAATATTAGTTTTTGATCAACTCTATTAGTCATAAACATACAAATTGTTTCCTCTAAACATTTATACCCTACTTCCATATTATATTTAGTCATAATACAGTGTATTTGATAAAGTTATATTGACTTGGACAAACATTATGGGTTGTATATAATATATGTATTCGAATTAATGTAGGTACTAAAACAGCATAATCTACCTCTATAAATAGCGGAGGACAAAACAGTTCAGTACATTGTTCTCCTTTGTTTGTCGAACGTTTTTTTTTTGTTTAGTAGCTATTGACATGCTTTAGTGTTATCAGTAATTGAAAATTAATGCTTAATAACGTATTTATTTGTACACGGATGCAGCGAACGTAAAAGAAACAAAATGAAAACAATATAAGCAATGATTATAGTTGTACATTTTTTAGTTAAAACCACGCCATGAACAAATAACATTCCTTTTTCACGTATTTTTGTTATATCAATATATGCGGCGAAATTATTGTATTATAGTAATACTATTATAATATAGAAATTTTATTATAGAAGTTTATAAAGTATTCAGCTGCTAAATGTCAAAACTGCGAACATTTTTACAACAGTCAGCCTAGTTATTAGGTTTATGTTTGGTAACATAAAATACTTTAGTTTGGTTAAGTTTGATACTAGGCAATACTTAACCAATGTAACTTGGCATGTGAAACTAAGAATTCAAAAAGAACCGTTAAAGTCAAGTTTAGACGCGAATAGACTAGTCTGGTGAAACATACATTATTAGTACATAGGAAAAACTTTTCTTGACCCGCTATGTGAATGCGTCATCACGTCATCATACAATTGGTAGAGTACAAATGATGGAAAAAATAATGGTAACGGAGGCGGGCGCGTAGCCGACAAACGGCGAGGTCTAATGACCCAAATGATCCATTATATTACTGGGTCGGCTAGACTAATTAACAGTTAGTAAAAAAAACAGTTACGGTTTAAGTAGTGTGATCTAGCATTTTAGTTTCCAGTGATTCTCTTGATGTATCATTATTGATTAATATATTAATAAATTTGTAAGATTGTCTGTATTAAACAACGAATAATAAGGGAATTTTATTTGTAAAGAAAAGACATCCGGAGTCGCGGGTATAATTGTATGGTTACATTTCAAAATGAACAAAATCCAATTTCAATCGTCCATTTAACATGTTTAGTTTTTATGATCTTCATATTTTGCATGTACAAAGTTAGAAGATCTTGAAAAATAACGTAAAATATTAGGAACGACTAAGATCGGATTTAGCTCATTTTGAAATGTGACGACACAATTAGTATGATAAGATCTGAAAATTACAGAAATATAACCAAATTTAAAAAAGGTACTCTATTCGTAGTCTGATTATACAAACAGGTACCCTGTTATTATTTATGACCAGTCAAAAATAATCCCATGGGAATTGTGAAGACAAAAGGCGAACATCAAATTATAGTCGATCAAGTCCATTGGTGAAGCTAGCAGCAAATTAATACGATACCATAAATGGAACTCCCACGGCAACCTCATCTGTCAGACGCGAGTACAACACAATCTAAATTATTTATCAAAATAGTTTCCATAAACAGACTTCCTCAAACTTTGGGATTCTTTACCACGTCCAGTGCTTAAATAAGTTGGAGAAAAAAAATATACATTCTTCCCCATTTATTACTATAGATCGTGCCAATCCACAATACCACGTACTCGTATGGAACATTGGCGGGATATTAGAAGCACGTATCGCATCGCATGTCCGTAATTGACTTTGACACGCTTCTCGGTAATTATTTCTTCTTAGTAAAAAGCAAAGCTGTTTAGTGCATCAAAAAGTAACGCAGTAAAAACTGAGTCAACAGTAACGGTGCTCATTAAATTATTATTGAGGTCAGAATCGGTCAAATAACTAAGCACGTACGTACATAACAGAACATTACTTTTATTGATTCGTCATCGTAAACCTTTTTTTCGATGGTGGATCAATTAATGAACGAAAAGATTATCGTAAAATGATTCATGTAAGGAAAATCATTTATCAAATTAATATTGTTTCCTGTCTGTAAAATTGTTGTACATTATACTTTGTTGTAATATACAATTCGTATTTTTATAAATAAATGAACAACAAAATAACAAAAATACATGAAATTAAAAACACCCAACAATAATTAAATAATGAGTGTAATATTATAATTCGTTTCAAAACTTCAATCCGTTTGAATTTTAGATGGTATCATTAATTTTATATCATATTTACATATATATACATAATGCCAAATATTAGTAGAATTTTAGCTAAAGTTATTCGGATAAGCCCGGGTTCACATATGTTTTACCGTTTTGACAACTATAAACCATTACACAAGAATAGGTTAGGTTAAAATTGTGACCACAAAGAGTTCACGACAGCTCCCGGCGACCGAAAAAAGTACAACATAATTTTAACTAAAACATCACTTAACCTATGCCTGTGACATCAATATATGATATGAGTAAGTATATTGTTATATATATAGAAAGCTAACCAATAAGGACATCCACATTTAAATTAAAAAAAAAACCCGATACGATCTTCAGAATTCACTTTACACAATGTTTCTTAAGAACGTTGTATCTAGCTTTCAATTAATCGAGTCGTTAAATTAATTTGTCTTTTCATTTTATCCGGAAATCAGGACAGGAGAAATCAGTCCATCGACCCGCGTAAAATACCTTTCCCACAAAAGCGTTGCTCAGTGAGGTTCTTGGAACCATAACAAAGATCCTGTCTGTGTAATGTGACTCACGTGCCTCCGGTAGAGCCTTTGGGTCCAGACAAACAAAGAAAAAAAAACTATCGCTGTATTCAAATCCATATAATAAATAGGCATTAAGATCTCTGTTCGTAAAATATGTTTATATTGCAGTATAAATAATTGAATTACATAAGGAGAAAATATCAAACAGCCCTCAATAGATCCGATTTTCAATGTGACCCTAACTAGTAAACGAGAAAGTAAATATGCCCACAGGCTTCTGCCGTAGTTCAATGTAATTGGGGCAGAAAGTCGTGTTGCGACGTTTCGCTTCGTACAGTTGGATTCGCCGAAGAAGCGTGTAGGTGTCGCCAGCCACAATTACAGTCGGTCGCCATCTTCATAAAAGAAATTATTCGTTCTCATAATTTATATTCCGGGTCGGTGTCACACTTGTGATGTGAGATTAGAAAGGATATGGTGATCGTATTTAGCTGTACAAAAACACAAAACACTGTGGGTGGTCAAACTAAGTCGTGTCAATACTCAAGTAGCCTTCATTCAAAACAGTATGGTAATTAGTTTCAACGGGTGTTTAGACAAATACAAGTCCTATACACAAAACGACAATATTTTAAATGCTAATTGATTATTTATAGAAAATTATTTATTCAGTTTTTAGCTTGACAAAATGAATGTGTTCTAATTTTCTAAATTAGTGTATAATTAGCATTATCAATTATTACGATCGTATATATATATATATATATATTTTGACTTCGTATAGATATTGTTAGGAAAACAAGCCTAATATTTATAGACAATTTACAGCTATATCAGCCGTGAATGTCATTTTTTTATTTTGTTACCGGTATAGACAGTTCAAATGATTTTCCACAACATTTTTCCTTCAGTGACTGATCGGTTTTATTAATACTACCCGGTAAAACGATTATGTTGACATTCATAGCCAATTAAGTAATTCGTCGTCATTACGAAGAGTATATTTTTGTTTTATTGTAATTAAAATGAGACTTTATTGTTATGACTAATTAAAATAATGGAATAAAAAGGAATGAATAGTAATGATCACCTTATTCGAATACAATGGTCGATTCATAAAAAATCGTTTATTTTATATTATAAGTACGAGACAAGCGCATCGAGCCCTAGGTGTCTCATTAATCTCGACACTAATTAAACAGGATCATTGTTAACACCTGAACAATGACTCAACTGTAGAAAAAAAAACGATACATTACTGTGTGTCGTATGCGAACACGGAAGCATGCAGTTCGTCGAGAGAAGAAGGTTAAACGATTGAAGTTGCTTTCCGACGTGTCATTTATAAAATACATGTAATAAATCTTCGTAGCAGCTTCGGGGCTGTTGTGAAACTTTCGCTTATTAATTATATTTTTCTTTTCGATAAAAGGGAAATCATATTTTGTGACAGACGGTTTGCAGACGCAATGTTCAGCGCGGGTGGATAACAATCAAGGCCGTCGAGAGTGGGCCATCACAAAGCTCGGAAGCTGTATGAAAACAAAAGTGCTTACAGTTTACCCGAGTTACGAATGTGTGGTTGCTGCGTAAATAAAGTTTTTGGACTATCACGAATGGCACTAATAGTTGTGTTGTAGTGACATTTCAAAATAATCTAAATCCAATATTAGCCGTTTCTTATATTTTACGTTATGTTTCAATATCTTCAAATTGTGTGCACGTAAAATATGAAGATCATAAAAAAAAAACTAAAAACCCTATGAACGACAAAATTTATACTTCGTTCTCGGTGCATGAATACTGGAAATCTAAAAAAAAAACCAGTTAATATTATATTTAGCTAATTTTGAAATGTAACGAATCAAATATTGATTGTATTTTATAATACATTTTTAAATTGATATATCAAACTGAATATCAATCTAATCGAGGAAATTATATAAACTTGGGTGTATAAAATAGATACAAAAAAGTTATGATAATTTTGGTGACGCTCAGAAAAGAATCATCACTGATTTATTTAAAATCGCGAGAAGCAGATTTTAATTAGAATTGTTACCGTGAATCAATCCTAGTTATTATATTTAATAGAATATCTTTTCTCTTTTCCAATGTATGGAACGGTTCTTATATTTGGATAACAATTGACAACCACAACAATATTTCTTTATTATATACAAAATTTTGATGCTCGTGTATTCGTAATTCTTCTTTTAGACGGTTGGATCAATTATGATATACATTTTGCAAACTATTGGAGTGAACGATTTTCAGCTATAAACTATAGATTTGAAACATTTAAATAATATTTCCTTGTTTATCTCTTATGCATCAATATAATAGTACTATACATCGTTTAAGATGAAACTATAGATACACTACATGCCCGTGGAGGTTTCTGAGTTGGTGTACAGTTGTAGTGTCTAAAGTACAGCGAAGTGTCGAAGTGTCAATATTACATATCGAAAAGCACGCAAAGGTACTCGCGGGCAACTACTAATAAATAAGCATCTGAATTTATATGCGAAATTACGACTTATCTCTGTTCACAACTTTACACAATATGACTTTTTTTTTCGAAGACAAAATTAAAACTATTACATACACACCGAAATATTTCACACATACCTAAAAATAATGTAACAATGAATGACATTATTTAGTTTATCATCATTACATAGTATAAAAAAGTCCCCTATCGCGTCTGTCTGTCTGTCTGTTCGCGATAAACTCAAAAACTACTGAACGGATCTCCATGCGGTTTTCACCAGTGGATAAAGTGATTCATGAGGAACGTTTATTAGTATATAATTTGTCAAGGATTTTTTTATAACCAGGGCGGGACAACGTCTGCCGGGCCCGCTTGTTATAGTATAATTAATTCACGGTATATTCTATCAGAGCACGTATAGTGGCCCTTCAGTAAATGATAGATAAGCGAACAAAACGGTGTAATTAAAAACAAGAAGCTGAGAATATTTGTTCAAGTAATTATGACACAAAATAAACTTACGAGATCGGATTGTTGTTATTTAATTCGCGGAAGAACAAACTATCGGATCACCTTTTGCTGTGTTGTAATATGATGCATCCACCGATATCTGAACGATAGGTGATGCTCGTAAGGTATTCGGGCGCAGTGAGTTTCATTTTTACTATAGCCGATATTGATGAATTAGCATAGCAAGGTTAGAAATAATTACACCCCGTTTCGAGATCGAGAAATCTTATTTGGAAATTAAATCAACTTTACGGTGCGCCGGCACTTGTACGTCCTTGACAAAAATTATTTAAGTATCACGTATTGAACTTCCGCAATCGTGAACGCCATCTGTTCCTATTTGTAACACATGTATCAAACTATATATCTATACTAATATATAAAGCTGAAGAGTTTGTTTGTTTGGTTGAACGCGATAATCTCAGGAATTACCAGTTCGATTTGAGAAAATCCTTCGGTTTTAGATATCTCATTTATAGAGGAAGGCTTTAGGCTATATATCAATGAAATGTTTGAAATATATGAAGAATGTTTCAAAATCGGGCACTTTTTTCTTTTGAGAGATTTCGTTAGCGTTAGTATTATATATGGTAACGTGGTAAGTTTCTATCGCAAACATTTTCAAAGTTTATTTTGTTTTCCTATTCAAAAAGTTTATTCTACTTTTATCTCCAATTTTTTATTTGTTATCTATTACGTATTATAAAAATAAAGTTTGTGTATGTACAATTAAAATAACAACTTTTTGATGAATGGATTGACTACAAATGACCAAAAATGTTTTTAATACTTTGTCTATATTTTTATATTATTATATTTTGTCTGTTTGTTTGTTTGTTCCGTGTAATCTCCAAAACGGCTGGACTTATTTTAAGGGGAATTTTACTGGCAGATAGTCGAAATTATAGCGGTTGACATATTCTATTTTATTTGTCTGCGGCTTCGTCCGCATTGCTATTTCCAAAATGGTTGAACCGATTTTCACGGGGTATTTACTGGTATCTATAGCAGACCTCATGAAAAAAAATTAGGTTTTTTATTCGCCTTCGGCCGCAGTAGAATATCCGTAATGCTTGAACTGATTTTCACGAGACTTTCACTGGCAGATAACTCACCTTATAAGAAGTAACTTAGACTATTTTATTTTGTTACTCAAGACTTTGTCCGCAATATCCTAATCGGAGAGACTCGCCCCGATAATAAAAAGAAAACCTTGAAAAATTATACGTAAACCTTCCACATGAATCATTCTATCTGCTGGTGAAAACGGCATGAAAATCCAATCTGTAGTTTTTGACTTTATCGCGAACAGATAAACTGACAGACCAGAGGACTTTGTTTTTAACCGATTGGAAAAAGGAGGATGTTACTATGTTCGGTTGTATGTATTTTTTTTGTATGTTAATCGATATTTTCGTCAATTGTGAACCGATTTTTTTTTTATTTGAATTGGTACACTATGTAGTGATGAACTGCTACCTGTGCATTCGTCCGTGTGAAATTGATCAAAAATATGTTACAACCGCGTGAGACGTGTGCTTTACTAGACTCCAAGAATAAATATACATAATTGAAAGTTATATATTTGTATGTAATATAAATTATATCATCTTTTTGGTCAATTTGGCGGCCATATTGTTTTATTTCCGCGTTTGCTTTTACATAACTCAGTGATTATAGCAGCGTATAAGAATAACTTAAGTATATCGACAATACGGGCATATTATATATATACAGTAAAAGATTTAAGATATATTGTTTGATAATGTATAGCTTATAATTTTCATTACTTTCTTATATAGTGTTAGTGAGCACTGAGTGTGGTATATATTTAGTAGGTTGAAGTTCCAGGTATGTTGCTGATGATAAATCCCATCCCATTCGATATACTATTAGTATCCATATATCTAATGTACACACCCACTCACAATTTTACATTTCTTTAATTCATTTTTAAAAGCGCGTGCGGAGCCGCGGGTATCACCTAGTATATATATATTTGAAAGCATTAACACTGCATACATGTCCTATGTTTTTCGTAAAAGGACATTAGTTAGTCAATTTACATAATACTGAGCGATCAGAATACTAACCGATAGAATCAAGTTACCGTGTAAATAATGTAAACGTAACCGCATTACGAGAAATAAAATGGCAATATAGTCTATCACTACAATAAAAATAACCATACACGTCGAATGTGTACGAGATAGAATCTGTAATGTGTATTTTAATCGTATGCTAACGTCACCAACGTATGGTTCAATGTCATTGTTACTAACACGCCTAAGACGAAACCTTATGATGAACAAAGGGGCATGTGTAAATAAAAAACAAACGAAGTTCTACTTAGAGCAAGTGTTTCCCGTACAAGAAGTCGCTAGTCGGCGATACAATACGTGCTGTGTCTCTGCAACGACGTGACAATATGATTGAGCACATAACTTTTTAAAATTTGATTTCTTTATTATTTGTTTTTGACACTACGGCGTTCCATGACAAAGGTTTGTAGGTTAATTAAATACTCGCTAAGAGAGAATTAGTCAATAACCATAAACTGTTCTGTCTGGGATTAGCTTAATTATAGTATTACGACGTTTTAGGCGATTTTGTGTCACTTGTGGTGTAAAGTCCATCGTCAGCAATCATTATGGATGATACGCGATATAATAATTACCCACGGACGACTTGTTACATGTTTTGGCGTTCGTTGTAGCCAAATTCTTTATTTTATGCATTATGTGTTGAAACGACCGTAAACGACTTCTTCGCATTTTCATAGTTTCATAACTCGTACCGAGTAAATGTAATCGTTAATCGTTGTACTTAGGCCTTTTAAATGTGCATTTTCATATCCGTGGCATGCGTTTTTGCTTTCCGCATTTTCTTATCCCCTAGCACTCGTATTTATGTAACATTGCTGGTTTAACAGCTCGTTGGTTATACGTTGGCATAAGATGTAACTGGCAAGTTTTCGTCAAGACAAGTTTATTCCAGAGAAATATATTCAGTATTGTTAAAAAAAAAAATGACAATCACGATCTTTGTGTTCAGTGTCCATACCGGGTTTTCTTCTGATATCTATATTCCGTTAGAGGAAATAATATTCTAACAGTGTCATGTTTTACCGTTGACACAAAATTACTTATAATAATAATGTTAGAAACCAGATTCTATTGTAATGAAAGTAAATAAAGTGATCTGGTGAGATAGTAAGTGTTGTTGACAATTCGGGTTAAAGTGATCATTTACTAATGATGAGTCAGACACTTTCAGAACCGTTAACTGTTTTCGGTCTAGGTTCACACTTGCTCCAGTTCCCTACATCTTTTCATATCGCGTTACATTCAAACGCAATTCACGTTCTCATTACATACACCTCTTGCCGCTATTGAATAACGCATACATGTGTTGCATTTAGGTCGCATCCGTTTAGACTAATCTCGTTACTGCTAATATGAAAAATTAATTATCTATATACGTGTAACCTATATATTATATCGTTAAAACAATGCTTTCGACCCACACGGGTTACATTAAACAATAGCAACGTATGTACAAACTGACTTCTTTAAAATATAATGTAACGGATAAAAGGAAGTTTCGACTAATATGCGCATAATTAATTTTACATATGCATCAATTAGCATTCAATGCGAATACAAAAGAGATCGGCTTATCGTCTTTCTTTGAAATGTTGAAACTAAATTCATCTAACCCATTAATGATCTAATGTAATGTCTACTTAAAATTTCCTCAGTTCCTCGTAATTCATTGTTGACATCGTCTAGTAACAGGATACTAAGTCTATAGATAACATTTACGATGCCGCTTATGTAATAATTATTATATCTTTAGAAAATAACAGTTATTTTCCGTTCTAAATAAATATGTATTAATTAGTATGTATAATTAAACAATACGATAAGTTAATTAATTAATTAATTATGTTTGATTATTTATAATACGATGAATGTCTAAATAACCTAATAAAAGTGTAACGATTCCAATAAACTGATAATATGACAGACGTTTGTAGTTATTAACTGATACGATAATACTCTAAAAGCTTTCACTAGTGGATTAGAAAAGTTGAAACGTCACGTTCTTATCAAAACACCCACGAAATTTGGTTAAAAATGTAGTTAATTAGTGCCCGCTAATTAGGAATTATTACAGAATTTGATTGATATAATAAGTGAAAGTCAAGAGATGTCACGGTTTATAATTTCGAGAGAGAAAGGCCGTTTCAGATTTTATAAGTCGGTGTCGTGAAATATTTCATATATTATAAAATTACTTCATATATATATGTACTTAGTCGTCATTAATTTAATTTATATAAAATACAAGTTCAGATGCATTGTTATAATGTATAATGTAAACAGCCATAGAGATGGAGAATTCCTTTAAAAATATATTATCCTCCCGACCAATATCTACATACGCGAATAACGGTATCATAAAATATAATTTGATATTTAAAAAAATTATATCTATTGTGCCAAGGTTATGTAACATTTATATAATTGAAGGAAATATTATATAATTTTCAACACGCGTGATATATTCCAAGTGAAATCGTGATAATTATTAAAATAATAAGATATACGACGTCTTTGACACCGATAAAATAAATAAAATAGTATAATGAAACAGATTATACAATATATATATTTATTTGCGTGAAATGATGCATTCGATTTTTAAAGCATGAATGATATTATGACAATGACATGGTGTGGCAACTATCGATTACAGAATTTGTACCAAACAGAGATAATCTATAATACGAAATAATAAAAACATTTTAGAAAAATAAAGTGTTTGCTGCAACATTTGCAAATTTTGAGTATGATGGTGGACGGATATACATACGAGCAGGGGAAGACCGAAAAAGGTATGGATGGATTTTGTTGAAAATTATATGTGTGTAAAAGGTGTGAATACTGAGATAACAGCTGACAAGAGAGAGAGTGGAAAAAGAAAACATGTTGTGCCGACCCTACTTAGGTGTGATAAGGTAAGAAGATGATGAAAGTATCGGTTGCAATATTTAAAACTTTGTGGGATCATTCTTTAGAAAATGTGAGTCCAGTGATATTTTTTCATACGCACCACTAAAATTATTGCTATATAAAATTCTTATTTTAGTGTTATGTTTCTAGCTGCAAACGTTTCCAACGTGTACAAGGTAATGTTTCTAAAACTAAAATAATTATTGAAGAAAAAAACCGCATTGATATCCCTATACATAGATATAGTATGGAACCTAAAAATTTCTGCAATAAATTTCTTTATTTTCGTAAAGTTATGTTTACTTAGAATTTGAGAGCATTATCACTGTATGTATCCGCCTGTTTTTTGTTTCAAATTTATAATTAATTTCAATTTTCATTTAGACATCGATTTTTTTTGTTTATATAATTTAAAAAAAAAGTGGCAAATAACTGAGTAGGCATGATGAAAGCCTTTGATTATAGAGGTTATACCCATTGATAAAAGAACCCTAATAAAGTTCAAACTTTAAAAATTCAATGAACTATGGTCAACTGTCGACCACTGAGCACCCACTAGTAATAACAATCCGACCAAATAAATCAATGATATGCATACATAGTAATTTTTCATTTTTAGGTTTTGTAAATTCTCTACACCACTTATTCCAACTCCGTTTAGGAAACTAAAGAATATTTGTTGTAATTCTATTTAACAAATTTTGATGAAAATGTTTTGTACTTTCAGTATGATAAAATTCATTTTGAAAAAAAAAAATGACTATATTTATTGTATTTTCCTAAATATTATATTTTAATATATTGCGTGACTAATTATTGGACACTATAACCAGGATGTCGTTAACACTTAATCGGGATTGGAATTTAAAAAAAAACCTAAGTGTGCAGTAGATGATAGATTTTATAAAAAAATGTGTGCGTGTACTAGTGTACACACGTAAGAAGTGAAACTTGTTTAAGGCCTTATTTATCGCAAAATGATCTATATGCAACTTTCCAGAAATTGGTTAAAAAAAAAAAAAAAAAAAAAAAAAAAAAAAAAAAAAAACAAAAAAAAACCCTTTCTTTCTTTATGGCAAACAATTTCATTAATATATTAAAAAATAAAGTTAAATTAGATAAAGTTTAAACAAAAGGATTTTATTAACATAGACATGAATACAAAAAAGATGGCGCGTAACGGAAAAATGTGACGGTAAATTTTTTCCAACGCCGATAAAGAAGTTTCACTTCAAAATTAAAAACAACTACGCCATTGCCCAACAAATTGCTGGTATTGTAACTTTATGAGCAGTGCCATCTCGCGGCAACAATAATAATTACAAAATATAAATATTTTATTGAATATTGTCCATTGGTTCGGTAACATTACAAAACGGGTAAGGTAAATTCTGTAGGTGATAGAGCCACGCTGAAGCTATTACTGGTTTCAGCATATGGGTCGGCTCTCCCGGGGTACTACCGCCCTCTCCCAGAAAACCGTAATAGTGCTCGCATTTTTCCGTTTCGTTCGGTCAGTGGGATCACCGGATAAAGTGTAGAATAGTTAATAATCAACCTCTCAAAATAATATTCTTATAGTTGGCATAATAGTGTTATAACACTATTTAAACAATTCTTTACACAAATTATACTAATAACTGAATAAAATTCTACAACGATATAAGATTTTTAATAAAGATAATGTGTAAATTAACTGAATTTCAGATGTAGTAACAAGTGAAAAAATCTAAAGATCTTAGACATTGCAATTCTTAATTACTATAAACTGCATTGATGCTGGAACAATACTGTCGGTAATTGCCGTTCTAGCACGCGTCGTCTATGCACTTTCTACATACGCTTGTCTGTCTACAATGAAGTATCATACATCTGCACTTTTCTCTCTTTATTAGTAAAAGTAAACTTATTTTTTTCCTTTTGCTATTTCTATTCTGTAATTACTAGTAATTATTACGTGAATCTGTAAGACAGCATACGCTTACAAAACACATACATTTGTTAAAGTAAATAACATCTATACTAATATTATAAAGCTAGAGTCGGTTTACTTGAACGCGCTAATCTCAGGAACTACTGGTCCGATTTGAAAAAATAATTCAGTGTTAGATAGCTCATTTATCGAGGAAGGTTATAGGCTATACATATATCATTACCTTAATATCAATAGGTGCGGATCACCGATGAAGAATGTTTCAAAATCCGGGTTAACCTACGTATTATTTAAAAATATTTTCACCTTTTTATATATTTTAGATGAAGAAATCCTGGCGAATCAACGAAAATGTTTCTCTATAACCACATGTATATACCTATTATTAAAAAAAAAATACCCACCTTTTATGTCACCGCGCGTTTGTTACGGGTATATGAAAGCTCAGTGGGCAGGCGTATGTTTATTTAAAAGAAGTCACTCATGTGCAGTGTTACGGGCGAAAGAATAAAAAATATAATTAGGCGCACGTAGGTTAAATAAACCTACACTCGCTTTCGTCTCCCAAAATGGTGATAGCAATAACGATGAGTAATGAATAGAGAGCTGGTTTAATTCGCGCCGCTGCCTGCGCGCCCACGTCCAGCACTTGAGTACAACGCGCATGCATCCACTCGGAACAATACTTACTGGTTTACTTTCTCGATTGACTCATACTAATACATTGTGTATGTCTAGCATATCGAATTAGATTAATGATACTGGTCTAGATTGATCTCCGAGGACACAAAACTCACAACGGATGAATAATGTCAACAATACACTTTCACTTTGGACTTAATCCGCGGTGTACTGTGTGCCAGACGTTATACAAATTGTTTATTTTTCTCGACATTAGAACTTTCGAATGGATAATTATATCAATTAATGATAAATTGAAAATCCTAGATATTCCTTTCCTTTACGAGCAGTTATTACTCAAAACAAGAAAAGTAAGTCTACAACATGTTTTAAATGTGAAAAATTAAGGGCATTTATTAAGTATGGTCACTGTGTAAGTTTTCACAATAAGTGAAAAGTATATTTTATTAAAGAATATTCATTCCCATATTATTAATTTTTATCACAATCATGATAAATAAATATCTCTTGTGATATGGTTCACATTTATTGATAGTTTTTAAGACTATTACATACTATAGGTTAGCACATCTATTGCGAAACACTTTTTTTGAACATGAAAACCTTCTCGAAGTATTTAGAAATACAGTCCTCGCCAAACTTTTTGGCCGCCATAAATATAGTTGCGCAGCACACAAAATAAGGTATAAATAAGTATAAAATCAAGATAATTTATTTAGGGATAAATAAATGCCAATTTTAGATTTCTATAAGAATACTAGCGGACCGGGCGGACGTTGTCCTGCCTTGAAAACAAAAAAAATCTAAAAGTCGATCGCAGCGCCACCTGCCGGGTCCAATTGTGAATCTAAACCATTCTCGGATCTCCACGAACACACACAAAAAATTTCATCAAAATCGGTCCAGTCGTTTAGGAGGAGTTCAGTCACATACACACGCACACAAGAAATATATATATTAAGATTTTAACATCGTTTTGTATAACTGTCGACTATATTACTCGCAAGCTGGACCTTACTGCTATTACTCAGAGCGGTCGAAAAGATTCACGAGGGATGTACTACAAAACTTTAGCAACTTAAGATTATTAAAGTTTAGCGAAAAGACGCAAAGAGGAAGACAGCTTATTACAAATGGATGAATACGTGTTTCATCCCCTTTTGAGAAACATAACACAAGAAGTAATGTATTAAGGAATAAAATTACGTGTTCATGTATGCATCTGTAAGTTTTAACTATATGGATTCGATATAGTTAGGCAACACAAAAACACCTAAAAATATTTATCTGCATTAGAACAACTCGTACGATGACAATACGCATATAGCAATACGTTGAAGATAATGCGCAAGCGCTCGTATGCAGTACCTAATGAATGTGTCGCGCCGCTGACCCCCGACCCACGCGGGTTCGACGCCCGACGCGGTCCCCTCACCTCTTCCCAGAGCCCTGCAGAGCCCTTACAAGACAGCTTTATGATGATTAATCACAACCTCCGTCGCTTTTGTTTACATTACACACTCAAGTTTAAACAAACGAAGTAAACGTAACAATCGATTATTATTCAATACAATTATGTTACCGTCATATCTTTCTAATCATTTGTAATTAATATGTCGGGGTCAAGCGACTACCTTTATTTCCTGTTATTCTTCGATGTTTTCGGTACTAGTATTTGCCTTGTTTTCCCGATTTAGCGTTACTGGAAACCCGGGACTTGATAAATATTCTTGTGTTTAATTTTTCCTACAGTAATATAAGTGTTATTAATTAACTTATTCCATAGTCGACTTATTGCACCAGATAAATTCCATTCGTTACTTAGAACAAGCACATTCCTTAGGTAATTTAATTGATTAATTAAATGTTTATCCTATTTGTAAAGGAAAACGTAACATTATATTGTGTATGATATTTCATGTAGAGGTTTATTATTACATTTATTCGGAAAAACCATAATAACTAACTGGTTAAGTACATATTCACATTTTAGTTTCGTTATTCGACAAACAACTGTATGTAATATTTACTATATTTTTCCTCGTGTATTTTGTTACATACGAGTAATAAATAATAAGGAACCCGTGAACTACCTTCCTAGATCATAGAGCGAGTGACTAGAGGTAGTTTAGACCATAGATGGTAAAGATACCTAGAAGCGTTGAGTCTCGACACTAGATGTTCATGATAACATTACATCCGTCCTTATCGAGTGCTGGGCGGAAATGTCAATTTATTAACTTGTAAGCTCATTTCGCGATAGTTTTATGGAACATAACAAATGAACAATGATATTACTATATTTGTTGCTCTATTAAAGCCAAACAAGTAATATGCAATGGAAGTAATTAATACATTGTATAAATGTGATGTTATCTTCAATCTTTTTCCATTACCTCACCTTTTAGTAAAATAGATGTTAAATTAAAGCAGAAATTTTTGATTAAAAACTATAAAGATAAAAGATTACTTAGAATTAAGTATTTAACTCAAATTGAAGTTATCTAAATTTGAAAATCGCGTCGCAATCTTTTTTTTTTAATTCAGTTCTACAAACTAGCATGATATAATTCCGGGTAATTCCGTGTTTTGTAAAATCTCTTAGACCAATTGTTTTTAAAATAACTAGTATTTCATTGTTTAGATCAGGAATTCCAAAACTAGGTTCCGCGGAACCTACCGTCAGGTTTACGGAACCAGGGGTTCCGTATAATAGTCATCAGGGTTCCACGGAAATTATTTATTATTAGCTATTAAATAACACCACGGTTACAAATATTATTTTTAAATAGCGCAAAATATGTAATGAGGACTCGTTACTTTTATATAAATAGGTAGGAAGTTAGCAAGCATTCAGCCTGGATTATGTGTGGTCAACCAGCGCACGTAGCCAGAGACAATGCGCGAATAATGTGTTTCAATTATATTACAGTTTCTTTAAAAAAATGTTGTTATATAAATTTCAGTGTTGATTTGTAAACATTTGATATAGGGTTCCATAAAATAAAAGATATGTGGTTAGTATTCCGTTATCTTTAAAGTTTAGAAACCCCTGGTTGGTTTAGATTTTAGTAAGCTGATATTTTATAGTCGATATTCTTGACTCTAGTATTCTATTTACACTTTCAACAAAAAATGATTGAATAAGTACAAAATATTTGCTTTCGTATTTTTTTTATAGTACAAAGAAAGTGGGTACTTGCACAGAAGTGAAGATTTCTCGCCTTTGGTGCTATTGACATCGATTTATCGAGGCACGAATGCTATATAAATACGAAAAAAACGTAGATTCCTATAATCACCACAATGATCTTGGTTGCTCATACACACCTGCGGGTAATTATGATCACACAGTAAAATATACATCACCGGTGTAATTTGTCATAACAGACGTTTTTATTATGTCTACAAGTACTTGAAGAAAGAACGCAAAGCATTAAATATTATATACATTAAAAAAATAGCATTTAAACCTGCACATAGATAATAGAAAAAGATAAGTGAAAGGCGTCTTAGACTCGAGATCGCATTGTGTTCGTGTATCAGTAAACGATTTATCACGCGTCATACATAATGTATCTCATACGTGAAAAGTAAAAACGTTAAATAATGGACATTTTTTAAAATAAAATGTTGGGATTGCTAGAACAATAATAGCATCCGTTTGTTTGAGAATGCGACCATGTCTGTTCGAAAAGGGAGAGGAGGTGCGGTATGGGGGGTGGTGGTTCGAGTATGGTGCAATGGCGAGAGGTGCACAATTCGCGGCCGTAGGCGCAGCCACTGGCCCTCGGGAGCAACGTACTGTGGAACCGGTTAACTAATCGATCCCGCACCGGCTAGGTTGCGCTCCTGTCCGCATCTAAACGCGACTAACGGCTTCTCGACAACCAGATATGGCAACTTTGTGCACTTTCATCAAAGAATCACTTCCTCACTTCTCAAAAGAATACTATTCTACACTGTATCCAACTATTGTTATATAAAGTTCGAACTACATAACAATATAATATAGCGGCAGTTGCAAAATAATTTATAGCAAAAATCATTCTCCATGAAAAAAAAAGACTATTAGGTGTGCCAAGTTTCTTAGCGATCGTCAAACCGTTTCGAGTTTATCGATCTCCAATATACCAACGACCATTTTTATATAGATTTTGCCGTTCTGATCTAAGACATACTTTGTGAAATTGAGCGTGACTCTCAACATTCTAGAAAGAAACAAAAAAGTTCAGAGACACAATTATTATTTTTTGTGTAACTTCCATTTATATTTTTGGTGCTAATAAAACCTCCAATGACGTGGAAAAAGATTTTATGTAAAAAGTTTCACTTATCAAACAATTGTCATTATCTTCGGTTATTCATTTATTGACTAGCGATCAATTCGAGTACTATAGATTTTATATCGGTAATAAATCATTTAAATTTAAATCTTTTAAACATCATACAGACGAATGATTGATCTGGGTTTCCATTTCCAGCGGATGTGTTATTTAGCTATACAATCGTAAAATAGTAATTGATAATTGTAATATACAATCAGAAAAACTGTTAAACCATTTATGACAAATTATTTCCGATTTTTATGCTCTTTAGTATTTCATAGAAACGTATGTAGACATTATACGGGTATTGTAATTTTTACTATGAGCAAGTACTTAAGAAAAATCGAAGTAGAAAAAACATTAATCTTGATCTACCACTAATAAGCACAAATTGCACAGTATCGATTACCCTGACAGTATAAAACAATCAATCGCGCGTCGTTATTGAGTCATTATGTCACGCAAATGGACAATGCTAACTGGGGAACAACGCTTCAAGCCGCAGTTTTCTACAAACAGTCCAAATTAAAAGAAACGAGCGCTCGCTCACTCGACACGTTGGTGTGGACCAATTTCTGCGGACATGACAATAGTGTCATTGTTTCTTAAACAAAGTGCTTACCTACGTGACCATCGAAGCGGTTGCGATGCGACAACGTTCACATTGTTTAAAACGTTAGCGGGATAGTCGTGTCTTGCCATAAAAAAAAAAATCAAATAAAACAATTTCTACTTCAAACGCTTAAAAAACTTTACTTAACCGAAGTAATTATTTTAATTAGATAATCTTACAAAGAAAACAACTAAGCCAAAGTTAGCAAATTGAAATCTTATAAAAATATCAAAGTAATACAAATATGTACAAGAATATAATTAGACTCATATCAGATTTTTTCCTTGAGAAAAATTCATAATTTACAAAAAATATTTCGTTAATTTTTTATTGTATCAGAGAGAGAACACAAAAGATTCCAAATATTAGAACAAAAAAAATATATTTTTGTACTTATAATTATATTCTAACATGTTTACATAATATATTATTTATACTATATATTTTCTAATTTAGAACATTGCAATACACGTCTAACAAACTCAATGTTATGATTTATTATAAAATTGAGAAAATAAAAATTCAACATAATATAAATAAAATCTATAAAATGTGACATTTTAAAACACTTTGGAATGAGTCAGTATACATTAATTCTTTAGCGATTAGTGATTTTTTTAATTAACAAGAGAACACAGAAACGACTATAATCGTCTGCAACATAACGGGGGAAGACATTAATGCCATAACAGTCGTGTGCATAATGTGGATCATATAACGTTAGTTACAAACAAGAGTCCCAGATAATGGCGCGCTGTTATCGTTAGAATGTCAGAAAGCAACCAAGTACGGACTTTGGAACTGTGATTTATATGATTCAATAACTCATAAAATATTCATCGTTTGATACAAATACCGTTTATATTGTAACTACATTTCAAAAGAGATATTCCGCCTTTATAAAACGAAATAATATGAAGATTCAATCAATTTGGCAGCACATATAATTCTAATATTAGAGAGAATGTTTCATCGAGTGGCTAGTTTAATTTCGCGCGGTCGACGACTACTACACTACATCTTTAATGTTTGTATGTAATAAATCGTCGAGCTCTCACTAAACGGTCATTGAATCCGTCACATGCGCTCATTTCACGTACAATAGAGCTTCGACGACACCGGGGACAGGCAACAACAGTTTAATTGTGATCTTAATAAAGTATCACAAGTCTAATTTATTTACAGAACAACAGGCGTAAAACGATTACAATGGCTTTAACTCGATTTAAAGGAACAGCTTTTATAAATAATGTACTGTAACGTTTCACGATAGTTATCTGTCTGTTGGCCGTCTGGTCGTTTTCGATTCGATCCGTTTAACCTTAAAGAAGTCGACTTGGTGTTACACAACTAATTTAATACAATAGATTATTAACCAATCTGAATATTTTTTTATGTATATATATCTAATATAGGTATGTTTATATATTTGATTCTTTTATCCGTGTGTATGCGACTGAACTCATCCTAAACGGCTGGACAGATTTTGATGAAATTTTTTATGTTTTCAGATGGATTCAAGAATTGTTTAGATTCACAAATAGACCCGTTACATGGCACTTCGGTTGAATTTAATGATGTCTTTTATTATCAAGACAGGACAACGTCCGCCGGTTCCGCCAATCTTCTATATTAATAAACGACACGAGTTCTGCCGTTGTGTACTACGTATCTCGCAAAAAGCACTGTATAGATTTCAGTTAGTTTTATGTTTACTTCTTAGACATTTTGTTCATATCTAAAACTAAGATGATGAAAATATCTTCATTTCATATAATGCTATTTAAAGTATTGAGATAATACGACTTTTATAAGCACTACAACAGACTATAGAAATTTTCCAAGCAAAGTATTTGTTGTTTCTAATTTCTCTTTCTCTGTAAGAAATACATATTGTTACGATAACAAATAAGGCAGATTAAGGTGCGGGTATTAGTTAGTTGGTATATAAAAACAGAATTGATAAGCTTCAGCACCGTTTAAACGCTCGATCATCCATGATACATCTGTTTTTTTTTTCATAAAGAAAGTTTTTACTATAAGTCACCACTAAACTACTGTACCATTCAACCAATCTTCACTAACACTAATAAAAATAATGAAATATTATCAGTATGATTTATATCTTATTCTTCGACAAGACTTTCTAGATTCTAAGTTACATAAATAACATTCATTTTTAGATAGAGACAATACACCGACAAAAAATAGCACTGATAAAAAAATGATATTTGATAGCTATTAAGTTTCTTAACATAAGCTATTAATTACAATGTTAATTATTTAATTTAAAAGAAAACAGAAATTATAAAAAAATATGGATTGCAAAAACAAATGCCATTAGTCAAAATTCTATTCAATTTTATGTGTTAAGAAACGAGAGTTCTCGTGATACGAAGATAAGGTCGATATAACAAACAATTGTTGTAATAGCAGGATGTGATGAACCGCGACCTCGAACCATCATAACCCAATAGGAAACGATTTTCTTTAATGATCATTACCTTGTACATGTAAAAATATAGTGACAACGTGCGCTCAACACCTCGCGGAAGAACAACGTTTTATATTTATTCCCAACGATTTCAAAAAGGCCGATTAGAATATCGTGACGTTATTGTTTCGACTCACAAAACGTGAATCGTTTGATATCACCACAATAATAAATTATAAAGTTGCGAAACATTGTAGGAAGCGACCGGTTCTGTATGCTAAACGAACGCGAGAACGGAGTGGCATAAATCCCCTATCGGATTATACTGGACTTCGCGATACGAGGCATAAATTCACAGCAGCAACGTTCCGCCGCAGATCAAAAACCTTATTCAACTAATATCGGAATCTGAATAAAATATTATAAACTTCTATACCATTTGTAGTGAAGCTAAATAAATCAAGCAAGCACGCAACAGCTGTGTATTCATGTTAGCCGGCTTGCAAAAAGCTCAGCGTGGGCCGATACTGCACCTACTTGGTGCACTTCTAGTTTTACTGTGTCAAGAACAACGTCTGTCGCCCCCACCCCGCGAGACTGCTCGCCACCATTTGTCACCAGAATTGATATACGAAACAACAGAGATATTGCGACAATTGGTGCGCTAAGCTTGTAATGCAATCTCAAAATGAATACCCCTCGAGATGTTGAATTTATTAAATATAACAATGATATTTGACGCTTCCTTATTTAGCAATCTGTCCTACTAATCCAAAACAATAACGTTTCAGTGTATTGTTTTACGTGATTATGAGAGCAAAAACTTGTATACACAAATTTTATGCGAACTTATACAGGAATTACCGATTGTTTAAAAATAACTCGGCGCAGTCAAGCAAAGTAAAATCACGAATTGCTTGCACACAGATAATATAAAGATTACCGTTTTAGTGGGCGACCTTTCAGAGGTCCTTGGCACAAAATAGTTGCGAAAGACACGAAAATGAAAACATATCCACACGTACAATGCACATTATCATATAGGTATGATTAAAACATACATATTGTTCGCGGGTTACTCAACGTTCACAATTAACTTCTGTTGGCACAGAGGTGTTGATTGTTATAAATTACTGTTCGATATTACCTATTGGTATCCTTGAAATGGAACGCTAGTGTGCGATTAAAGAAACCATTTTCATAACACGTTTGACGGAGTATCAACAATTACTGTCGCTGATCCTTTGTGCGAAATATCACATTATAATTTTATGCTTGTGCGAGTTGAAAATATTATTTATAAATGTATATAAGAACTTCTCAAAAGTTCAGTGCCCTCGAAATTGCTACAATTATTTGCTGTAGTGTCTATTCTTATGCTTTTTTAATATTGTACTGTTGTTTTGGTAGAAAAAGTAATTTAATTTATATCAGTTTTATAGTATAATTGTGTTCGCGCTTTCAGACTTGTGAATTACAAGACGGTTGACGTCGGCGTTAATCCTTATTAACATTATATTGATTTCTATCTAATTCGTTATCTTCATTATTTCCGCTACCGCTTATTTCAAAGGCCACGACCACAAAATGAACAGTAACTGCAACTTAGTTTTAAAAGTAACATACACACAACGTTCCTTCTTTATACCTATAGAAAACAGTACAGGGTTTTGAATTTATTTTTTTAACAACAACCGGTGCAGATAATGTATTTTGACAGCCTTGATTTTCCATTACCGTTATTTCTTAATATTTCAGCCTAACGTAAGAAAATATGTTCAAAAACATGAGCAAACCGTATTACTAAAGACTTTAAAAATTTCAAGTAAATCGGATTACGCCGTTCTCAAATTATCAGAACACTAACAGAAAGAAAGATACCGAAATAGATTCAAGTAAGGTATGAAGATATTTTGCTAAAAAAAAACATCATTTAAAAAAATAAACATTAATTTGCTCTTAGTAAATACATGTTGTGTAATCCTATGTAGAATATAATACGATAATGAACAACTGTTCCGTATGAAATTTCTAAATTACTACATAACAAATACATCTTTCACTTTTTAAAACACGCCAAACACTCATAACTAGCGGTATGTGGCCTCTATATCAATTGAACTGCAAAACACAGTGTTTGTATAAATTGTAGTGTTTCAAATATGCTTGCGAGTGAATGCTATATTTTTTCAGAACAATTCCGGACACTCATTATGCCGACATCTAACGACGATGTAGCGCGACCGTATTGTCGATTCGGAACGTGGGTTTAACTTACGACACACTTAGAAGCTGGTATTTAAAGTGGACAATGGAACATAAAAATATATCTGCCGCTTAGTGGACAGTGCTGATATACCTTACCTACCGACTGAAAGCAACTCGCCTCCGAGAAACGAACGACAAAACTGGATTCCGATGCAATGCTCGAAGCGGAGACCGAGTTCTATTTACAATTTCATATATGTGAGCACAATTATTTTAATTTACTACTCGGTACAAACGAGTTTTTCTCTCAGGCCAATTAGACCTTCGTGTACATACCTTCCACATCCTCACTGTATTTGCAATGCGATAATTTTTTTTATATTTTTGTAAAATAACAAATCGAGGCAGTCAGTAAGTAGGACTGCCGACAGGAGTGAAAACTCAATACAATAGAAGAACTGTGTTCTGTTTTGAATTTTTATATTAATTATAGTGTGAATTATTTAAATTTAATAATTTGTTAATTGAAGTTATTATCACTAGTCATTAGCGCACGGCGCTATATATATAATGCATACTAATAACGCACGGAGGTATACACATATACACAGTATACATATAGCTCATGGAAAGCGTTCTTCGACGCGACTTCCATGATTTTTGTTCACCCAAAAAAAGTGTTCAATGCGTCTAAAGAACTTTTCACTTCAAAAAAAATATATATCTGGGTTATACGTTGGTACGAAAATAAAGTATTAACCAATACGAATGTCAATGCTAATGACACCAAATACAGAAAAAAGTCAAGTGTATTCCCACGATGCGATTCACCTCCAAGGTCGATGCGTTACCATCACACTAGAATAAAATTACTGGGAGTCATATCAATTAAACGCGAAACACTTGAATCGTACAATAATCATTTTAATTAACACCATAGCGTATATATAAAAAGTGTATGGTGTTCTATACATATAAAAGAACCTGTGAAATGAAATCTTTGTAGTATCGTCTAAATAGCATCGACATAAATTTAAAAACGAACGTTCGTACGTGAAAAGCAAGGAGATCTCATCTGTTATAAGTTTTCGTTTTAGTTAACAACTCTATTAATGCAATAATTTAAATTTATCTTCAAAACAACAATTTCTAGATGCCTATTTTTATTAACATTTGAAATATCATTATAACGTTAGAATTTCGCATAATTTATACAAAACGCGATATCATTTCCTTTTTTTTTTACTTAAATGTGGAAAAAAATTAAATACTAACTACTGGTGGCGGTTTTTTCGCTTTGAAAGTATTAAAAATTATTTCCAAATGTTAGGGATATTTCACATATTAAATTTTTTCATTCAAATAGTTTGCATACATATTTATTATGATTTATTCCTCATTCGTTTTTGTTCGAGACTTCGTCCTCGTTATCTTCAAAATGGAGAAAATCGCACGCCACCAATGGTCAATCGGGCTTACTGATTCAGAAAACTTAATGTGCATGCATGCAAATCATGACACCACGATTCGCCAAAGTATCGTTGTTATAGGATAACCCATTAATTCATTCCATTATTTACTTTACGAATATTGGACATGGTGTAACACATCTAAAAACACAGTTTACCCGCTACTGAAAACCTATTCTATATTTAAGAAATTTTTATTAACACTTTGTGTCCAAAACGAAGCAAATTTATTATAAAACAGAATATTTGAATTATATTTTGTCACCTACAAAAATAAATACTAATCTATTTTTCAAAGATTACCAACATATAAATGAATTTTGGTAGTCATTTAATTAAAGAAGGGTTCGAAAAGCGATACAGAAGACAAGCACCAAAGGTCACTTACACGTTTCACGGATAATTTATGACCATGCAATGAACTCTTATCATCGGTTGGATAATAATAGTATACGGTTGTGTCTCAAAGGACCGTTATACTCTTTTTGCAAACATTTTTGTATATCAAGTTGGAGAGAGTTATGTTTACATTACGAAATGTCTACAGTCTTAAACGGATTTTTATTCTGTTACATAAATACGATGCTCAATTGTCTACAGCTTGTCAGATCGGTTGATTGACAGTAATTGTTGCAGCTTTACTTCATAGGGTCGTTGTATGTAATTACATAACAACCAAGTGTAATCAGTGGTCCGTGGAGCCTTATGGTTTTACTAAATCCCTGCGATGACTCCATCAAAGCAATGTCAGCCTAAATAAAACCTAAAAACCCAATTGCTCCTGTAAAATCTGATCGATTTACAGTGAAATCATTAGTTCTATGTAAAACCTATCATTGTACTTTTATGTAAGATAAAAATACCTCTTTTGTATGATTTTGAATGAAGGATCAAGACAAATACAGGTTTGGCTTTATTCATTACTTGGTAAAATAATTCGTAATTCAAAAGGGTTACATCGGCAAAAAAAAGTTCTAAAATCGGGTGACCTAGAGCATTCTAAATTAAAACAAAATTTTTGTCCGACTTTTTAAGATTTAAATAAAACACAAGTCTCAAAACAGAACTATCCACTCTAAGTTAGTTTTAAATATATTTTACAAACAACCAATACAATATTGTTTTGCCTATAAAATTCTTTAAAAGTGAAACGTACAAATTGACAAAAAGAAGCCTAAATTCGTGTTACATATAATTTCTGTGTAGCAACGTGATTAAAAATATATTACATTGTACACTTTATAGATTTATGCCATCTAACGACTATTATCCGAACTTCTTTGGGTAGCAGTGTGTAAATGAACGAGCACGTAGCGACATCTATTCAAGTTACGTAGAACTTGAAAGTTATCAAAGTTAATGTGAAACAAATTATATAAAATATTTTTTACATATAAAAAGAAATTGTGGTATACTTAATATATTAGTAATGAGAACACAAAAGGTTGGCGAACAAATTTTTTTTGAATTGATTAATGATCTAATTAATACTATTTAAATGTTAAAGGACAACAATCTATAGATTGTTATTTTATGTATTTTATGTTTTATTTTCACAGTTACAATTAATGATTATTATTTATCCTACTATAATCCGCCCTGTGATTATTTCACTGCCCTATTCAATTCATAATTTAACTTTCAAATAAATTATAGTTCTTTATAATTATTTTATGTTCTTAAAGAGGACGATAGATGGCGTTAGTTTAAGCGTTTCTCGACTTTAACAGTAACATAGAATAAGAGTGTTATTAATACCTACAGATATTTGAAGGACAGAACATATAAATTCACATTTCAATGATTAGTGAGATATATATATATAAATATAGTGAGATATTTAATTAAACATTACATACGACACTATGTGAATCACAGACACAGGGAATTAGTTTACACTTTCAGAAAAATTTAAGTGTATCAATTTTATCACTCACAACTTTTAGGTAAAAGCTCTTCCATAATAACTTTGTGTTTAGTGGCTCGTCTCTACGGTTACATTAACATTAATATTAGAAAAAGTTGTTTTAGACCTGTACTAATACTACACCCATAGTTACTGTTGGATACTTTAAGATTTTGGGGGTGTTTAATTTTATATATCGTTGTTGGTAGTAAAAAACTAGCATAATGATCATGCTTGAGTGAAGGTTAGTTGATATTAGGAGTGTAGTTTATATATTGTCTTTAATAATTATATCTATATTTCACATTATACCGTTATCATAAATATTATTACTTTAACCTCATAAACCATAGGTTTAAAAGCATAAAGATTAGTTTATAGTTGACATTTCAGTATACAAAAAGAAGCTTTTGCACAACAAGATATAGTATGTTCAGACTTAATTCCTAATTCTGAATGTGAACTGGTAGATTTCTTTAGCACAAAGCATTATAAAATTACACATAAGATGTTCTAGTAGAAGAAAATGCACTTATGCCAAGCATTTTTGCAAATTAGTGGTATATCTCAATGAAATTGTCTATTGAAACTCAAACTACTTCTTTTTCTGAAATCCATCCATGCAATCGAGTTTTACATACATATGTAATACAGTATAGACACTTTATACATAATAATAATATAGATCTTACCTTTCACGATCTCTGCTACGGCTCCGTTTCCTGTATGAAATCTCTGTGGAACCATCATCGAGGCGACGTCGCTTGGCCTCATAGGACCTGGACCTTGACCTCGAATGAGATGTGTAATGCTTCCTACGTGTACGCGGCATCTGTAACCAGATTTTACAATGTTTAAAAATGAAGACAATTTATCCGGCATCCCGAGAAGCAGGAATGTAAGCATTTCTGGCACAGCAGTTGCACTTTTTATTGTATATACACTTACTACTTGCTAAACCTTACAAAGCTCTTACAAATAAAAACTAAACTATTTATTTGATACAATTAAAATTTTTTCCTGATATTATTGAGTACATAATAAAGTATATATATATCCAACATTAATTGTAAGAAATTACTTCCCAATTAAAATAAATGTTTTATTTAAGCATATAAATTTAAAAGCTGCAGTAGTTAAATAACCAAAATGAAAAAGCTAGTTGGATAATAATTAAGCCATAGAACTGCTATAGCTAAAATATCTTAGAAGGAATCAGGAATAGTGCTGGTGCTGTACCATAGGAAATGTTTGTTACTGTATGCTGAGCAAGCAATTTAATGAGTTGCTAATCAATCTATAATTAACAACTTTAATATCCCAGTTATCAATCTTAGGAGTCTCAGAAATATAATTCTATAGTTCAAAATAAGGCAGTTAAAAACATATACTCTTATATTCAGAAAGATTGATAATTGAGAATTTTATTGCAAAATTTAAAGTTGTAATGCATATAGTTTCTAGTTACACTCTTTAAATAATATGGTATACATTGTTAAGTTTTCATAATATGTTATTTAATTCAAAACAAGAGTTAGCAGTAGATTTCTATTAAAAAAATGTTAAGGTTTGCAGATGAACTTTTCAATCTTAATTAGAATTTCACAGCAAAATGACCAGTTTTAAAGTTACTAACCTTGGTAACTAAGTCTACATGTACAGAGTTCCAAGGTGTTGAATAGTGAATGTAAAATTGTATGTTAGAAAATAAAATATTAGGGAGAGTAACAGCATAAAGCTTTTTGTTTAACATCAATCATGCTGAAGTGTCTGCCAAAAAGAATTATATATTATTTTCGTTAAAATCAGCAATTAATAGGCATTATTTTAAAACTATGTGTTTATAATTTAGTGAGTGTTTTAACCGTCAGATTAATCTTTAGTATTTAAGTTAGAAATATTTACAATACCACTTAAGTAATTAAGTTTCATTTAATTATTTGTTATTAAAAATTATAATGATAAGTCACATTACTGAATAGAGATTTAAAAAAAAACATTGAACAACATTATTATGTGACAATGAAACCAAACAAGATATTAGCCTCACTAACCACATTTCTTTTGCAATTTTATAAAATTCTTTTTGACAGTCACATAATTATGAAAGTACACTAAGTACTTCCACTTACCATGAACAAGGATACCAAAACGCGTATCCGAGCAGTTTAAGCTGAAAAACATAAATTGTTTAGACCATTGACAACAAGTCAAGGGTGTAGTGGATTAAATAGGCATGCAAGTCTAATAAGCTGATTGTAGTGTTGTAAACTATCAAATCAGCTGTTTTAAGAGATGTTAAAGCTATTTCTTAAATTGGTAATAATATTTGACACATAAAAGCAAGTGACTTGTTTCTGCCAGCTTTTATCTTAGACCATGCTGTCCTCCTAAGATTCAAGCCAAAATTTCAACTAAAGATTGTAAGTTACATTACAAAGTCTATAATTCCTAAAACATAGTAAACTTAAGTGTAACACGAAAAACAGGTGTTATGATATTAAACAAGTAATAATTATAGGAAGCATTATAAAGTTTTGAAAAAAATATGTATTCTATTGGACTCATTTTGTGGAGCTATGATTATAAACTAAAATCAATGGCCACCAGAGCACCAATTTACACGACAGTTGATTTTATTTTATAAATACGTTCAAGTAATTGTGATTATACCACGAAACTAGGAAATGTTAGGACTTTCCAACTGATACGCTAACATAAAATTCAAGTTGCATCCACCATTACATCAAAGAGCACACAACTTTCTATGTTTAACTGAATTACATATTTTACACTTCTTTATCATATGTAATAAAATCAAAAATTGTATCACTGTAACTAATATAGCAACTGTCATAATTATTTACATTCTGACGCCATGTTGGTTTCTTTATTGCTCCAGTGGAGCCCTACGATTCGTTTTCCAATCGTAATTCATAATATCTAAACTTACCCTCAATTCACGTAAGTATTTGAGTTTACACCACAAAAGTTGAGTAAAAGTAGTAACACAATTCCAAGTACGCGATGCTGAACCTTGAATAATACTTCTTCGCAGTAAAGGCCCGAACATCGATCCGAATCCGATGTAGAAGCTTGTTGGTTGGTTCAGTTGATTGACGCAAAGCAATGGCGTCAAGTTAAAACTTCACAAGAGTTAAAATTAACATGTATAAATTACGGTTTTCTTCATTAAGTTATATTTAAAAATATGTTACAATAAAGATTTGTTATTAAAATTAATATAAGATAAACACAACAATAATAAAAATTAATAAAAGCATAAAAAGGATATAAATCATAGGAAGTGCTGTCTACACTACTACCATCTAACAATTTTACCTTGCAACTCCTGTGATGTATTTCGCCAACATAACAATAATTTAGATGCGTTCAAATTCCACAAATATCGATTAAGTACAATATTTTTTTATTTTATTTTTTTATTATAGAGAATAATAATAAAAGTATATTTTAAAATGTCCATGTAACTTTAATACTGCACATATAAATTATATTTGTGTTACATACATTTTTGACAATTATTAATTCATCATTTTTTTCGAATTAACTGCAATTGAATTGAAGGGTCTCTCAGCTTCACTGGGCTAAATGATTCATTTATACTTATGGTTATCGTCATAGAAGATGCGACCCAGGTGTCAAAATGAGTTATATTTAAAAAAAATGTATATATTTAGGTAAGAAACATTCACATAGAGTTTTTGGCGGGATCTTGGTTTGTCATGTAGTGGGTTTTATTTTTTATTCATAATCATGTGTTACTTGACTCTATATTGTGTAAAATTGGTGGTGTTTTATGTGATATAGTTTGTTTATTGTGCATAAGTGAAGTGAATGGAAAATAATGCCACAGACCATGAATTCTGAGATGGCACAAAAAATCCATGGAAGGTTCTAACAAGATAGCCACCATCTTGTTAGTTCATTGAAATTATATCAAGAAACTTGTAATATTGATACTCACTTGACAATGGCAGTAATAGTCTACTAGAAGACTGGTTGCCAAAATGGAATAGAAGAAGAACTTGAAATACTATTAACTACTCGACAATGGTATTCATTGAAATTATATCAAGAAACTTGTAATATCGATACTCACTTGACAATGGCAGTAATAGTCTATTAGAAGACTGGTTGCCAAAATGGAATAGAAGAAGAACTTGAAATACTATTAACTACTCGACAATGGTATTCATTGAAATTATATCAAGAAACTTGTAATATCGATACTCACTTGACAATGGCGGTAATGGTCTACTAGAAGACTGGTTGCCGAAAATGGAATAGAAGAAGAACTTGTAATAGTATTAACTACTCGACAATGGCAGTAATAATCTAAAAGATTGGTTGCCAAAAATAAAGTTAAAAAAAAAAACATTCACATAAACATGGTTTTGTTTTATTATAAAGTAAAAAAAAAATGAAAGTCTCAATATTTAAATAGTACAAGTTATATTCTATCCAGAGGTAGGTACCAACACGCTATCAAATTTTCTTCTTTTGTAGATAAAACTGTCTTGACTATTTGTGATGATTTTGTAGTCAACAATACATAAGTAAACAACTTATTTCTTAGAAACGGCTCTACTAGTTTGGGTGAAAAAAGTTTGTACAAAGATAATGTATTGCTTTCTAAGGTTATATAGGTGTAATCTAAGAGTTTATTTTTAACAAAAAAATGTCAAATGTAACTTGTCCATCTAGTTACTAATTATGCCATATTTGTTAGCCTATTCTGCACGTTCATAATCTTTGAAGTGAAAACTTCTTTAGGCGCGTTTAGCGGTATTTTTTGGCAGCAGATTAATTTATAATTTCGCGTTATGACATGTTAGTAAGCGTGACCGAACGTATTGCGATAGCGTGGCTTGCGTCAGACTAGTATCGGGACCTGCGTACATTTAATATTGATATTTTGTATTGAAAGTATGCAGCCCGTCATACGTTTGATCTATTAATATAATGTATATAATAGTTGCTCGGAGCGCCAGTAGATGTGAAAATCAGAATAAAGTTAATAATTTAAATTTACAGATCATGAAATTTAATTAATTCAGACTATATTTGATTTATAAATTCAACAAAAGAACGCAGTTATTCCATTGTTTGAGTTTTTACTTCTATCGAGAGTTCTTATGACTGCCTCGACTTTTTTTTGTTATAGATTACAATCGTGTCTGACGTTAAGTGAAGGTTCTGATAAAACATAATTTCTTTGTGCTTTGTTCTTCTCAACATTTTAATATAAACTCACTTGATGTTAAATAACGATAAAGTCTAATATAGTGTCACGCTAAATCCAGAAGAGTAGCGCACCTGCTGGAACACATTTATAGGGTGCTGAGCGACAGATTTTGATCTTGAGGATTGTAATACTCTTAATATTTGCTCCCGATGTTTTCTATACATTCGACAGGGATTCAAACGCTATCACTGAGGCGTGATCGCTTCATTAGGACGTTAAGCCTACGAAGGACACTAGCTATCGAATTTGAGTACAAAAAGCTGGAACACTAATTGTTTCAAAGTTATTGACAGATTTTAAACTTAAGAGTGATAAATAGTTTTAGCTAGATGC
>AP028429.1:4919383-4952407 GCA_036509395.1 Antheraea yamamai | reverse complement strand
TATGGATACCCACTCTCTCGGGGGAGAGGATGGGTTATGTCCGACTCGCACGGACTAAAACCCCACGGTGTACGTCTGCCGCTATAGTTGGGGCGGCACGAGATCTCTACAGATTTCATCGTGCCGCCCCAGCGGTTGGCCCAGCAGCGGAAGCGCCGCCGCCGGACCCCGTCTTGTTAGGAGACAACCGTGTACACACCGGTCGTCTCCTCCGTCCGCCGGACCTGTGCAATGGGAGGATGGGCCCCCCGACCCATCCTCCCTAGGTCCGGTTACGGTGGGAGGAGGCGGCGGTCAAACTGCCGCCTCCTCCTGCCTGTCCTCCGTTGGCGGAGAGGGTCACTTTGAGGGTTCTCCTCCCGGACCCTCTTCGCCGCCTCCTTCTGCGAGACGACTTCCTCGCAGAAGGAGGCCATTGCGTTCCACGCATCCTCGCTGCCGAGCATAGCCACAACCACGCTCGGCAGCGAGAGCTCCTGTCCTACCGCCGCAGTCAGAGTGCGACGTTGCTCCTCCCACGCAGCACACTCAGCAAGTGTGTGCTGCGCGGTGTCCGGTTCAACGCCGCACTCGTGACATACGGCGGTGGGCTCCCTGCGAGCTATCCGGTGCAGGTACCAACCGAAGCACCCGTGCCCGGTCAGCACCTGCACCAGACGGAACGTCAGGGAGCCCCACTTCCTTTGATTCCATTTCGGCAGGACCGGGCGGACGGCGTCGATCGTGTATCGACCGTAACGCGCGTCCGCCAGGTCCTGCCTCCACCTCTGTATCCTTTCCTCTCTCTCGTCCCTTCTCCTCTGTTCTATTTCCCCAGGAGCCAGAGGCTCCCCCAACAGTTTCTTAGTTAGCCGTATAGTTATATACGGCGGCAAGCACCTCCGCCTCTAGCTTCCAGGGAAGGGAACCGGCCAGTACCATGGCCGCCGCCGAGGACACCGTCCGGTAGCCTCGTATCACCCTCAACGCCACAGTGCGCTGCGCAGCACGCAGCGCGCGAATATTGGTGGCGTTGAGGGCGTCCACCCATAACGGTGCCCCGTAGGCGGCCATGGACCGTACCACCCCCATGTAAAGGCGACGGCAGGCGGCGCCCGGCCCCCCCGTATTGGGGAGGAGTCGTCCGAGCGCCGCTGCGGCCCCAACTATGCGCGTTCCGAGCCCCCTAAAATGGGGCTCGAACCGCCAGCTTCCGTCCAGGGTGAGGCCCAGATACTTCATCTGGGTCCCCACCCTGACCCGGACGCCCTCCACATACAAGTGGGCCCCTGGAGGTGGCCCTCGCCGAGGCCCATGGAACATGAGGGCCTCGGTCTTCTCGAGAGCCACCTCAAGGCCCAACCTCCTTATGCGCCCGACCACGAGAGTTACGGCCTCCGTGGCCAGGCGCACCAGTTCACCAAATTCCCCCCCCCGGGCTACGACTAGGGTGTCGTCCGCGTAGCAGATGAGGCGCGCTCCAGAAGGGAGCGCGCCGCGGAGCACCCAGTCGTAGCCCATGTTCCACAGGAGCGGCCCCAAGACCGACCCCTGTGGAACCCCACACGCCGTATGGCGCTGGACCATGCGCCCTCTGGCGTCCACGAAGGCGACCTCTCTCTCGTCCAGGTACGCCTCCAACAGCCGCCGCAGGTACGGGGGCACTTCGAAAAAGCGGAGCGCCTCCCGTATGACACCATGCGGCAGACTGTTGAAGGCGTTGGCGATGTCTAATGACACCGCCAATACTCTATCGCCCTGAGAGGTCGCCTCCGTGGAGACCCGTTTTAGGAGGGTCAGGGCGTCCAACGTGGAACGCCCTGACCGGAAGCCGAACTGCGCGTCCGATACGTTCGGCCCCACTTCCTCAAGATGCCGGACAACCCGGGAGGCAACGATCCTCTCGAGCGCCTTCCCGGTATCGTCCAGCAACACTAGGGGCCGGTACGCGGACGCGCAGTCCGGGGGGCGGCCTTCCTTCGCCATTAGGCAAAGCCGCCCCATCTTCCAGGGCTTCGGGAACTGCCCGACCGCAAGACAGTGGTCAAACAGCTCCCGAAGCCACCCCCCCAAATGGCCCAGCGCCACGGCAAGCACCCGGCCCGGGACCCCGTCAGGGCCGGGCGCTTTTCGCCCGGTGCGTAGGCGCTCCATCGCCCTCCCCATCTCCTCGTCCGTAATCTGGGGAGGGTCGACTGCCGCCTCCTCTGTCTCCTGGACAGGAGGCACGGGAGGAGGCATGGGAGGAGGAGTGAGCTCCGGAGGGCCGGGAACAATGCACCCACGACCCTCTCCACCACCTCCGGCTGGAGAGTCTCCGTTGCCGGGGGCGCCTGGCCACGGAACTTCTTCCGGGCCACCTTGTACGGGCGCCCTCATGGATCCCTCTCCAGCTCTTGGAGCATCTCCTCCCATGCCCGCTCCTTGGCCCGGCTGATGGCGACCTGCAACGTTTTCCTGCAGGTCCTATAGTCGCCATACAGCCGGGCCTCCTCCTCGAGGTCCCTATTGGTCCTCCTTCGGCGGCTGCGCCCGTACAGCCGCCGGGCCGCGGAGCAGGCCGCACGAAGTTCCGCAATCTCGTGCGACCACCAATACACCGCCCTCCTCCTTGGGCGGTGTACGCTCCGCGGCATCGACGCGTCGCAAACCTCCGTGAGGGCATCACGGAGGCGGGCTGCGGACGCGTCGATATCTTCGTCCGGGGGGGACAGGCTGTAAAACCCTACCACCCTGCTTTCGCCATTGCCTCGTTCGTTATTCAGCAGGGTGCACCACGTGCAGGTGAGGTTGGCTTGGGTGTCTCAAGTCTTATGATGTTATTCGACACCCCTTACATCCCAAAACTGAGCCATAATGATAATTACCAAATAATCCGTGCTTGCCGAGCGATCCGGTCGTAACATACATGTACAATGTATTCCTAGCAAAATTATAAAGTGCTATAAATAAAGAAAGTGCTATAGTAAAGCTCATTAATGATTGTTTGATTGCATTGATCGGTGCAAACCGGGTGATCGTTCCTTATCGAGCCCTAAATTGTCAATACATGTCTGGGACCAAAATTTGTAAGCAGTTGAACAAGTAATAATGTCAAGATCTAAACAGAATACGGCTACGCAAACCTTCGCCACACGTCGTTCTGTTGTATACAGCTTACGCTAATGTAGTCCAACTTCATTACATAGTATAAAACAAAGTCCCCTACCGCGTCTGTCTGTCTGTCTATTCGCGATAAACTCAAAAACTACTGAACGGATTTTCAAGAGGTTTCCACCATTGGATAAAGTGATTCATGAGGAACGTTTTGGTATATAATTTGTCAAGGATTTTTTTTATAATCAGGGCGGGACAACGTCTGCCGGGACTGCTAGTGATTTACTAAAATAAGCATTTTTCTACGACGATCTGTCATGGAAATTAAACAAGAACGCTGACAAATGCTTTAATGACACCGAATGAAAACAAAGAAGTCATAGCACATTAATTAATTAAAAACAAGATGCTTATTTACCATTTTATTTGCTTTGCTTTTAGTTTTAACCAAAAATTACTGCTTAAAATAATATTTGCGATTTATGTTGTAATAAAAGCCTCATCTTGAGAGATGGCACGGGTTTAATCACCAGGTCCCCACGACATATTGACTAATAAAAATCTGTAGTTCTGTATTTTCAGTATTCAAGACCACAAGCACTCTTTTCAAAATTGTAAATGTAATGAAAAAGACTTGACCTCTGTATGTTAATGGATATTATGCATTTAAACATTTTATTTAACATACGAATTCATATCTCCATCTCCTTTTCATTCCCGAACCACGCGCGCTGGGCTTCGGAGCCATAGTTTTACGGTAAATCCTATCTGGGCACGAACTAAAAAGTTCACAACTTCTTATCTCTGCCGTACCGTGAAGCTAGGGAACAATCTCCCGGCTAGTGTGTTCCCTCCTTCCTATAATATGGGGTCCTTCAAGCGTAACGTGAAGTGACATTTATGCAAGCCGGCATGACAGCGGCGACCGTTGAGGGATGAGGGATAGCGTGTCTCTCGGTAGTCGCCGTTGTATTTGGATTATACTGTGCTCACCATCAGGCACAGTACAGTCACTTTGCTGAGCTACGATGAAAAAAAAAGAATACTTGTGGACGGTTAAAATGTACCCATCATAAACATCATGAACACTAAGTCACAGTGTCTGTTTTCTTAACAAGCTAGTGAATGTGCATCTAATTGATCTATTTAGAGGCTTTAACAATAATAATCTTGGGTACGTAGGTAGATCCGAATATGCCGATGGTTATTGCAGATCTTTGACTGTATGTGCCACATGTGTAGTCAAGCAATTTTGTTCATATATTCAACAAAAGAAAAAAAAGATTTATATTCAAAAAAGGATAGATTTGCCTTTGCCAATAAACAATCGATGCTGCGAGTACGTTTCTTTTTTCTTCATCTAAGTATCTTTTCATGATGTTTTTTTTTCGTCTAAAACTTTGCCAAAGAAGTACGATGTATTAAATATATCCAAATGCTAAAGAATTCCTTGGTATATATTATGGTAGGAACAAGAGAACATCTATAGTAGACAATTTCTTGTTTTGGTATGTAAATTACACACCTATATTTTCAAGTTTTCAAAAATTTATAAAAGTTTTGAAAACTTGCATTTATATTCCTATTAAATATTGATATATTACATCATTACATTATATTCGTAAATATTTCTCTTCTAAAATTATAATAAGTTACCGTAAAAAAGAACGAAATCCTATTTTGTATCTTATATAACATTTTAATTAATATCGCAAACATAAAGGAAACACTAAATCTTTTTCTAAAATTAAATTTTATCTGCTCTTGATCTTACAAATAAACATAAGCGAATGTAAATGTATAAGTAAGCACTTCTAATCACTATAACGGTTCAACCCTCATTGAATGACGCAAGTGATGGCTGTTATTATTATTAGCTGGAATTAATTACTGAGACTGTCAACAATGTGAAGACGTAATATATAAAACTTAGACGGAAGAGGTAAATCGATCCAAATATAGTGTAGTGTTCGTTCGTGTAGCGAACGGATCGAAATAGTAGCACAATGTGTTGTCGACGACAACTGACTTCTTCGGTAGTGGCGGCGCTGATAACGTGCGCGTGCGCCGCCTCCGGTGCTAACGACATACAACCGACCGAAGTTAAATTAAGTGAGTGCCCAATCTATACATCTTCTATACATATAATAAGAATGTAAATCTAACGTGTCTGTACTTTTTCGATTTTCGTGAAAAAATTGTTGCAGGTGTCTAGAAATAAGTAATAGAATACATTTCAATAATTTTTACAAATGTCTGTCTGTCTGTCTTGTATGAACACGCATCACTACTAAAGTGCTGGGTTCACAATAAAACCATATACAAGAAAATCATAAAACATATCTTCAGGAGTGACTTAGTCTTTGTTTTATTAAAATCGGCCCACTCTATCAAAAGTTATTGTAAATTTTAATAGCGCCGCGACTTAAGTATGAGAGAAAAGTATATAAGCAAATGGACTAAATACGTTCAGATGATTTTATTAGTCGTTGTTTTGTACATCAGGTGCCACGTGAACGTAGTCGCGGGCACAGCTAGTACATATAATAAAACTGTAAGGTGGTGGTATAAGGCCAAATCTGTACATAAAATATTTTCTGAAAATTATAATCGGAGTGAACTTTGTTATCCATATGGAACACACACACAGACATATAGACACAGTGGTAACTAATATTACAAAGTAACATATAGAAAAATAACTATTTATTGATATACCGCGAGAGTTTTTGGCGGGATCTTGGAATGCCATGTAGTGGTCTTTATATTTTATCTATAATATCGGCTCTATATTGTGTAATGTTGGTGGTACTTTACGTAATATAGTTTGGTTATTATGCACAAGTGAAGTAATAATAATAGAAATAATACCACGGAGCATGGATTCTGACTTGCCACAAAAAATCCCAGGAAAGTTCTAACAAGATGGTCACCATCTTGTTAGTGCGTTGAAATTATATCAAGAAACTTGTAATATCAACACTCACTTGACAATGGCAGTAATAGTCTACTAGAAGACTGGTTGCCAAAAATAAAATAGAAGAAGAACTTGTAATACTATTAACTACTCGACAATGGCAGTAATAATCTAAAAGATTGGTTGCCAAAAATAAAGTTGAAAAAGTAACATATAGGATACCTATTGTGTGAAAAATGTTTCATAATGTGTCATGTAACATAAATTTTACAATATTAAGTTTAGATGCATGTTTCGCGTATACTTCACAAATTCTGATAAAAACAAATAGCTAAATCAAAATGGAAATTTCATGGAGATATAGTTTACTTTTGAACGCATGTTATTTGATAAAGTTGGTCAGAAAATAATGCGACATAAAAACTATAGACCAGTAAAATCTTGCGTTGCCCTTGCCGCAGGCCGTATGAAATTAGTAAGCGGGGCGCGGAAGTAAGTGGCGCAGGAGCAACCCAGGGAGTATTGTGAAGACATTTATCGCCAATATATATGTTTTTATCTCAATTGGGCTCGGTAGGTGGTGCTGCAAACGGGTCCTAGGCTTATTTAAGAACATTTTTGTGTACCAACTAGATATGTGTTTGAGTGGGTACCTGAATAGTCTGTATTCACAGTTAGAAACGGTGGATGTCGCTGCAATTGGGTTGTAGGTTTTTTGTAAGATTTTTCGCGTTTGCGAAATACAATTAGAACTGAGAGTAATCCATTTCGTGCAGACGAAGTTGCGCGGGTCAGCTAGATCATAATATATTTAAATGTCAAAATCACTTCTTATAATTGAAAAGTGCAATATACGAACATGAAAATGTATTCTGTTTCTTTTAGTTCTTAATTAAAATTTAGAAATTTGATATAATCGATGATAAATCGAGACAAATGTTATGTGTATCATGCGACTCTATGGTGAGGTTTTCAGTAGAGTTTCATAACATGTTAATCAAAACGATTATGGGTCGACCGTAGTTCCCTAGTATGAGTTCAATGTGCTATTTTTTTTCCTTTTACATACCCGGGATACGTTTTCAATATTCACCAAAGAGTATATAACTCTTGGATATTAATATCTTTAAAATTATTAAATCCAGAGGGCACAGTAGTAGATTGTAGTGTGATTTATATTTTACTGTCCTTTTTATTCTATTTCAGATAAGCATGGCTCGAGGCCAGTTCATCAGAGATTCCCGCACGCTGTGCTTTTCGGACACACTTGTGGCGGGACCATTATCAGTCCTAACTGGGTTCTCACAGCTGCTCACTGGTACGCATATGCAAATCTATTCGTAATGAGTCCAATTCGTCAATTTATAGACTATATATTGAAATTTGTTTTTTTTTTCTTATAAGACGCAGCACAAAAAAAATTGAAAAATACATCAAGCACAATACTAAACATGATGTAAAAGTATTATCAGTATGCAGTTATAAATAAGAAATAATATGTAAGCTTAAGTTTGCATTAAAATAAATGAAATGTATATCGTATCTCGAGAAACAAACCTCAGAGGGATAAAATAACAACACGTTTATTAAACATTCTAATTTATGACTGGACTGGACTGACATACTCCTTGCTTTTATAATAAGTGAACTGGATCAAATAAAAAACGATTATTTTGGATGAAAACCCTACATAATGTTATTTATTTTCAATCAATAATATTATAAGTTAGAATACGTGGATACATTACACGTACTCCGAGTGTGACATGTCAAACTGTGGCTAGATAGCCAATAGTGACCTCAGTATCGTGTTAGTGGTAACGGGAGTGCGTTGTGTACTGATCAATTCATTGAATGCCCCAAAACTCTCAAAATGCCCTCGTGTATTGTGAAATAGTGTACAAACTACACAAGCAAAACTTCTAGAAGTCAAGCAATCACATATCATTCGGAAGTAATTACTATTTCCATGAATAATTTAATATTTTCACAAGTATATTGCAGCGTAAAATTGTACATCAAAAAATGTCAAACCAAACAAAGATCAAAGTTTAAAATTATATTATAAAAATTGTACTACCTACCTATACAAATTGTGGAACATTTAAATTGTAGATGTTTTTTTGTTATTTATATAATTAAATTGAAAAATGTTTTAATGTGTTCTATTAATTGCTATTTCACATTATTTTGCTGTATATTCTATTTTTTTTATTGAAGCACGACAAAGTGACTGCACTATGCCTGATGGTAAGCATAGTACAATCCAAAAACAATGGCAACCACCGAGAGACAACCTGTCCATCGCCGGACGCCGCTGTCATGCCGGCCTGCGTAAGTCTCTCTTCACGTTACGCTTGAAAGATCCCATGTCATAGGAAGGAGGGCTGGGAGGGAGGGAACACACTGGCCGGGAGATTGTTCCACAGCTTCACGGTACGGCAAAGTAATAACGTTGCGAACTTTTTACCGTAAAACTGTGGCTACGAAGCCCAATGCGTGTGGTTTGGTTGTGGAAAGGAGAAGAAGGGATTAAATTAAATAACTCTTCGGAACACTCGCCGTGATACAGACGATAGATCACACTCAATGAGGCTATGTCCCTGCGCAAATTGAAGCGGCTCTATATACACTGTTACGTCTGCATCATTCACAATGCGGACAGCCCGTCTCTGCAACCTGTCCAGGATATCCAAGAGGTATTTTGCGGAACCATCCCAGAGGTGCGAGCAGTATTCTTCGCAAGGCCGAACTTGTGCCTTATAAAGGAGATATAGCTGTTTAGGCGTGAAAAATCGTCGCACCCTGTTCAGAATTCCGAGTCTCCGAGATGCAGTGGAGATCACGCTTTCGATATAATCCCTAGAATTGAGGTCGCTGCGAATATCTATGCCTAATATATTAAGCCTATCTCGCATTGCGAGCGCGACGTTCTGAAGAGCTGGAAGAGGGGTAACTGAGAATCTTTTGCAGGAAAATTAAATAATTATAATAACTACTATAATACTACTAATAATAGAATTATTTTGATTAAATATTATTGCATATCTAATCTATCATTGCTGTATAACTCTTGTAAGTAAAAGGAAATTTGCATATATCGAAAAAATATAATAAACTACAAAATGTAAATAAATAGACTAAAATAATATTCGCATAATTAAATTTGTATAATAAAATTGATTTTATTTTCATTTATGTACTTTCAATAAGTATTCACTTTTTTATTAATTTTATACTATGTTGCAAATAAAGCATCTGTGAGTCAATCCATCTTTAGGCATTAATTTTAACAAAGCAAGATGTCATATCTTTTTTGATTATTCTTTATTTTTGACTGACAGATCTAAAATATAACTATTTGTTTTTCTCCACAGAGTTTCAAATATTACTTCGTGTAAGTGTGCGTTATCATGCCATTTGCTTTGTCAAAATGGCATATAGGTAACGTATCTACGCCTTTTTACTTATAATTGATTGTTTTCAATCGAATGAATTACTTCTTCGATTGAACTTATATTGAATAGAAGCGTTTATACATTATTCGATAAAACTTGATCGTCCAAAAATCGTCAGTTTTGTGGCAAACGTAGGTACAAACTATTAAATCACATCTGCTTTTGTATCTGAGTTTGTATCTTGTCTTTGAGTAGTTATTTTGTCCGAAGTGTAATTACCTGGTCTGTGACGGTAATCACAATATCTGTACAGGGAAAACTAGCCCCGTTTTTTATTATGTTTATAATGATTATTAATTTAGGAATGAAAAAATGTTCACGTGCGTTATGCGCTAAGTTTATTAAGTATTAAACAATTACGTAGGATACAATCACTATGACTCAGATATGACATTATGACTGCGTTCCAGTAAGCGCTCACAACGCTCATGCTCACGACCGCGAGAGTTCCCGTTCCACTTACTCTTGAGCGTTACAATCGTAAATCCAAGTGGAACGCATTATGGGGCGTTTTGAGCGTTCAGGTAAATAATACAAATGGCGATCTAGAAAATATAGAGTAAAAGAGGTTAAGTTACAATTTGGAGGTCTTAACAGTAAATTTCAATTATTATTAAATTGATTTAAGTGTTTTGAAAAAAAATGTACAATTCAACTGCCGCCGAGCTTCTAGTCTGCGGCTGAGTTGGTGTTCAAGGACGACCACAGTTAGGAGAGGCCGTGTTAGCACTTTCCGTACTACTATTGACCGAATGCTATAAAAGGCGGGTCTGTCCACTCCTTGGACATTATGAAGATAACCATCGAAGCTTGGCGTGGGAGGAGGGGACCGGCGCAGTGCCACCGGTGCCAGTTGTTCAGGCACTCCTCACACCACTGTCATGGCCCGATAGCCTGTGTGAGGTGCAGAGGGCCGCACTTCGCAAGCAACTGCGACCGCCCAAAGGAAGAACCAGCGTCCTGCGCGAACTACGGAGGGCCGCACACCTCAAACAATGCCCGCCTATGCCCCATGTTCCGCAGCGAGGCGCGCAATCGCCGAGCGGGGACCGTCGCTCGGAGGGGTGACACCAGGCGACAAGAGGAGCACGAGAGCACAGCGCCTACAACGGTCGAGGTATCGGCGGCGGGGAGCCTGATGGCCCCCGCCAACGACCCCGGCCAGAGAAGACTCAATATAAAAATAAAGACCGCCAAAACGCAACGGAAGAGCCTGCGAAGCGTCGGAGGCGACCCAGCTGCCAGAGCTGACCACGGACTCCAGCCCGAAGATCATCCGAAATGCTTTTATTAAGGCATTATCTACCGCAGATAACCTAGATACCGTCGAAAGATGCTTGAGAGCCCTGCAAGTGCTGCACAAAGTCGATGGCCGGGCTTCTCAAGAGAAAACCACGTTAAAACGTTGAGCAGATACCCACGTCACCCACACCTCCGCCAGATGGCGCTTATCGCCGCCAGATGGCGCCGAAGATGCCATTACCGCCCACCCGATTGAGGGGGCGACAAACAAATAACCAGACACTCCCGCTGAGGCAGGAGGTGAGAGAAGCCACTGTTAAGAGGGGCAACCCTGGAACGGTCCTCCCGCACGCTGCTTGCAGCGAGCGAGAAGATTGCGACGTACGTACGTCCTTGGACATTCTTGCTCGGTCGTCTCTCTGGAAGGTTGTATTGCGTCATTGAATTATTTAACTGTTGATGTGAGCTTTCGTGTAGAGATTTATATTTGTTGCACTCGTGTGCAGCTATATCCCAGAACGACGCATTAGTTACTCATCTTCCATGAGTAAAGTCTATATCGAGGTTCGTACCTACTGGATATTCCTTCATGACTGTTGCTAGCCTTCTAAAGATTGAGCGTGTTAAATTATTTTATTTGTTGTTTTTAATATAAAACTTTTCTCGTCTTACTGTTCTTCAGTATTTGAGTATATTTCAATTGTAACTGTTCGAAGAAATACATTGCTAGTAATTTGTTGATTAAATGTGCCTCTTGATAATTTTTGTATAACTTTAAACGGTCTAGTCAATTGATGACCACAACAAAATGACAATTTCTTTCGGTAAAACGTATATAGATCTGATAATTATTAGTGTCACATGAAAATATGTTATGATACGATTTCTGTTATTTCTAGTACGCTGTCCATGACTGGTCCATACGTGTTGGCAGGCACTAGCAATTCAAGAGACAACACAGGTGTTGAGCGCAGAGTGAAGCGTTTCGTAATCAATCCGTTATTTGCCGTAGGACCCTACTGGCTTGATCCTAAAGTATTCAACATCAAACAGGTGAGAAAATAATTTTTTAAAAACGTACAATTTACAGTAGACAAAAATTATTCAGCTTATTAGTATCAAATAGAAATAATCTGCAAAGATAAGAATTATTACTACATTTTTATCTTAGTTAAAACATGGCAAAATGATCGGACACCGCAATGCTCGACGTGGGTTCAAATCCTACAATAAGTTTTCAGTGAAAGAGAATATCATGATGAACTATAGCATTATAGTAGGGCTTTGCTAATACCCGTCTGGTTAGCCACTACCCTCAAGTTGAAAATCAGTCGCAACGCACCTGCGTTTCGACATGTGCACTTGAAGGGCGCCTTTTCTCTAGGAAAAGTGTTATATCTCGGGCCATATCGTTTCTTAACCACAGGTTAGGTGATTATGCGTTAAAACTTATAAAAACAACAGCAAACTTTCCCATGGTTTATAGTAATGTTGATTGTCACTACGTTAACTAATATCGTTTCATAAAAAGTATATATTTTTTCACAATCATCAAAGAAATATAAGACTCAAACACGATACTGTAAGCTTCTATAATGAGAACATTCTATGCGTATTTTTTTTTTTTTTAACAGTTCTAAGAATGCTTACTTAATCTTCCAAAACGACGCTATTGCATATTAGAAGATCAATATTACTACATCATGAAATACTTGAAAATGAAACCAAATCAGAATAGTGAAACTTTTTTTTAATAACGTGGGGAATCAGTTATGGACACCCACCCCGCCGGGGGGCTGCGGGTAGATTATATCCGACTCTCATGGACTAAAGCCCCACGGCGTACCGACAGACCGCTTTTGTTGGGGCGGCATCCTTTGCTAATCACCTTGGATAACCACCCCAACGGTGACCAGAGTTCCGTCCTAATAAGGAGACGGACTGGATATAGTCCAGCTGCCTCCGCTCGTCAGCCGGGACCTGTGTAATGAGTAGATGGGCTCTCGGCGCATCCCCTCAGAACCAGCTACGGTGGTGGCATCCTTTGCTAATCACCTTGGATAGCCATCCCAACGATGACCACAGAGTTCCGTCCTAATAAGAAGACAGACTGGATATACTCTAGCTGCCTCCCCTCGTCAGCCGGGACCTGTGTAATGAGTAGATGGGCTCTCGGTGCATCCCCTCAGATCCAGCTACGGTGATGTGAAAAGTTGGCGGAGAAGGCCGCTTGGATGATCCTATTCGATGGCCCTTTCATTTTTCCACGGCCGGAAAATACCTATCGCTGAACACGTAGCACTTATAAATATCCTACTTTTATGTAAATTATAATGGTTTATCTTCTTACTATTACAGGTAGCTGCAACATGGGATTTTCTTCTCTTAGAACTTGAAGAACCTTTACCTTTGAACGGCAAAACAATTGCGGCTGCAAAGTTGGATGACCAGCCCATCCTTCCCACGGGCTTAAACGTCAGCTACGCCGGCTATGGCACCAGTTATCACGGGGTTCGTATAGTCTCAACAGAAACTAGAGTACTATATTACGCTTAGGGATACTTTACTTTTTACTCATAAAGATTTACATCGTTCAGCTTATTTTGTAGTATAACTAATGACTGTATTTGATAATAAATAGTCGTATATCAATTACCAGTTACTTTAAAAGTGAAAAGATATTGATTTAAATACACTAAAAGCATATTCGTTATCAACTAATTCTAAAACTCAAATTCTTGAAGTCTGTACAAAGTGCGATTTTGACCGTGAAGATGTTGGATATGATCCAGTGGAGTAATCGTGCAAATCATCAGACAACTTATTTGATACCAACCTCTGCCCGCGACTTCGTTCGCGTGGAATAGTTACTTTGGGTTAACGCTACCACGCAGCGGATGTGCTCTCAAGATGAAAAAACCCTTTTGATGAAAAAGATGAAAAATTTTGAAATATTCTACATTGGTGCTCCGCTCCTATTGGTCTTAACGTGATAATATATAACTTTCCTCGATAAATGAGCTATATATCACTCAAAGAATTTTTCAAATCGGACCAGTAGTTCCTGAGTTTACCCCCTACAACGCCACAACGTCACAAACTTTACCTCTTTATAATATTAGTATAGATTAACATGGAAGCGGATATTAAGCACAATTATTATTTGTCAGGGCTTTATGAGCACCCAGATGCACGCAATGGATTTAATGGTCCAGTCCAACCAAGTGTGTTCGATTTTAGGAGAGTTCTCGTCGGAGGATATGCTATGCGCAAAAGGGCGTCCGCCTAGATATGATTCTGCATGCAGTGTAAGAATTTTTTTTTCTCTTCTTCATCTCATTTTATTTTACCAACAGCATCATGTCAACTAATTATCATAGTCAATACACCTTCTGTTGCAATAAATAGTTAATTTTGATATGATTTTATGAGGGTTATAAGGTTATTCCTAAAACTAATCTTCTTCTATACATATAATAAAAATGAAGTGTCTGTACGTAATATCAAAATAACAATTGTTTACTGATTGGATATGAAACTATACATGTTACTGATAACAAAATTGCAATTTTTAAAATTTTTATCGGTCTGTCTGTCGGTTTGTTCCTGGTAACCTCCGAAACGGCTGGACCGATTTTGACGGGAATTTCACTGGCAGATAGCTGACATTACAGCGGGTTACTTAGGCTACTCTAAATTAGACTAGCTGTTAACCGCGGCTTCGTCCGTAATGCTATCTTCAAAACATTTGGACCGATTTTCAGGGTTCTTTCACCGGCAGATAGCGGACATCATAACAAATAATTTAGTTTATTTTCATTTAGACTAGCTGTTAACCGTGGCTTTGCCCGCAGTGCTACCTCCAAAATTATTGGACCGATGTTCACGGGATTTTCACTGGCAGATAGCTGATCTTATAGGAAGTAATTTAGGTTATTCTATTTTAGTCTAGCTTTTACCCGCGAATTCGTCCGCATGAAATTTAGCAAAAATATGTTGTTCACTGTAAACATGTACGTAAGACGTGCCTTGTACTGGACTCCAAGAATAAATATAATTGAAATTCATATATCTCTATCTATGTATTTAATTTGAATTATATTGTCGTTTTGGTCATTTTAGCAGCCATTTTGTTTTATTTACCGCGCTTTCGTCTACAAAACTTAGTAACCATAGTACCATTGTATCGAATTCAATAGTCAAATATTAAAAACTGCTAATTGATTGAAGATTCCTTTGCTTACAATTCAACATTATAATTATTAATAGTAAGATGTCTTTCTAATAAGGTATTAGACCATAAACGTATTACTTATTGACAATATGGGCATATTATATCATTATAACAACATTTTAAGTCTTTGTTTCATTAGTTCCTTATGCAGTGTAAGTAGCACCGAGGTAGTTATATGGTGGGTTAAGGTTCCAAATATGTTGCTGAGGATAAACCTCATTTGACACACTGTTATTATTTATACATCTAAATATACATTACATATTACTGTAAATAGCATGCGTGTCGTAATTACAACTGTTTTAAAGAGCATTTCTATAATTGTACATGGTCTCACAATTTTATAGTTCTTTAATACAGTTTAAAAAAAACGCGTGTAGAGCTGCGGGTACAGCTAGTATATGATAAACATTATAAATCTAATAATACAATATATTACAGGGTGATAGCGGCAGCGGACTGGTGGATGAAACAGGTCGCTTGGTCGGTGTAACATCATGGATTCAGAATGACGCCATAGAATGTAAAAAGGGTAATCTGGTTGTGTTCTCGCGCGTTAGCAGCGTCCGTAACTGGATAAAACAGGTCACTAAAATCTAAGAGGTACTTTATCAAAGTAAAGTATTCTGCATTACGTAGAATCACGTAAAGTGAAATTAACTTAGAGTGAAATAAGCATATATCTAGCAGTGGATTGTAATGGATATCAGTGTTGTTGCATTTGCTAGTCAAATATCTTATTTTTATTATATTTCATTAACTTATTACTAAACTATGTCAATCTATATTTTCTGATCTGTATGCTGTCTCGTCTTATATTTTTTAATAATAAGTTATACTGACGAATACAAAGATAACACTAATTATGCATGCTTGTGATAATTATGCACGAATAAAAAGATAGCTTTTATCATTATGACCTAAAATTCCTTATAATAAATTTAATGTAATCTATACTATAATAAAACTGTAGCAAGGTCAAATCTGTACATTAAATATTTTTTGAAAATTTTTATCGGGGTAGACTTTGTTATCGATATAGAAGCCAAAAATAATCTTTTTACAATTTTTGTCTGTCTGTCTGTCTGTCTGTCTGTCCCTGTGAACACGCATCACTCTGAAAGTACTGAACCGATTTTGACGAAACTTGGCACAGTTCTATATATCTATACTATAATAAAACTGTAGCAAGGTCAAATCTGTACATTAAATATTTTTTTAAATTTTTTATCGGAGTAGACTTTATTATCGATATAGAAGCCAAAAATAATCTTTTTACAATTTTTGTCTGTCTGTCTGTCTGTCTGTCTTTCTGTCCCTGTGAACACGCATCACGCTGAAAGTACTGAACCGATTTTAACGAAACTTGACACAGTAATAACTAATATTCCAAGGTTACATTTAGGATACTTTTTGTCCCATAAAACGCAAGGGGTTCTCCAGGATAACGAAAGATAAAAAAATGTAGTTAATGTAACAAGACTTTATGCAACACCTTAGTACAAGAGCCAGGAACGTTGGAAGAACGAGAATTTTAGAAAAGCTGGTTCTTTAATATGAAGATATATTATGCCCTTCCAAACAGGATTCAGGATACGTGGTAGCCGGTTAACGTTGTGTTTTTAATACGCATCACACCTTTACAGGTCAAAATTTTGGGTTATAAATAATTTAAGGAACATTTTGTTTCAGTAACTATTAAACGCTATTAAAACATGAATTTATCACTGTCAGGAAATTTTGTTATTGACACTAATATGCCCGATGATATTCTTTATAAATAAAATAATTAATTTCAAACCATTTTATTTTTTCCATTGCAAAGAACATATTTTATTTTATTAACCATTATGATATTGAGATTTCATCGTAAACAATGAAAAACAACGATAAACGTAGACATATGACTTGGGAATGACGCCATCTTAATTACATGCGTCTATAACAGGCGCTTTCACAAGTATCACTATCTTTATCATACATAAAATGGGGTAAACATATCAATGCAGATGCAGAATCTAGCTCTAAGTCTCTTAACGTTTTCAAAGCATTAGCCGGTTCTAACTGGGGTGTTCATCCATAACATTGAGTTCGTTTATACTTCAATATTATACGCAGTCGAATTGACTATGCGAGCTTTCTTTATGATAATAGCGCTCAGATTAACCTCTATAAACTTAAAAAAGTCCAAAATCAGGCCATGAGAATTATCGGGGGTTTCATTAAAAGTACTCCAATCCATGTTATGGAAAGCGACTTGAGCATATGTCCGTTACATCTTAGGAGACAATATTTAGCTGGCAAAATCTATTAAAATAAATGTAGATGGTATTTGGAAGCCAAAGAGTCAATATGATATTCTTAAAATAAAAGATATTTGTCTTCTATATATAAATAAATATTAACAAATTTTGTTAAAATATACACTGATGGATCTAAAGCTGGTAATTATTTAGGAGCCGCATTTTTTGAGTCAAATTCCAAAACTTTTATGAAATTTCAAATTGATGAAAATATTTCAATTATGCACACTGAACTGACAGCAATTGCAGAGGTCTTATCATTTGTAGAATCCACTGAGTCCATTAAGATTGTTATTTTATCCGATTCAAAAACTGCTCTTCAACACGTAGCTCGATGTACCTTGACTTTTCGAGGAATACCGATAGCCTACACTATTTTGAAGCAATTACTAGATTTCAAAGCAAAGAACAAAGTAATTGTTTTACAATGGATCCCTTCTCATATAGGTATAACTGGGAATGAAAGAGCTGATCTTTTAGCTAGAGAAAGATCCTCCGAATTTGCTATTATTAATATTTTACCAACTTATTTGGATGTACGCTCAGTATTTAAAAATAGCTGTTACTCGCATTGGAAGGAATACTTTGATGAGCGTTTTAAAACAAAAGGAATATGGTACAGAACGATTCAGCCACATCCCTTACGGTCACCATGGATTGATGACAGTACGATTTGCCGTCGGGAAGCAGTCACAGGAATGAGATTACACTCAGAACACATCCCATGTAAAAAGTTTGCTTACCTGATGCGTAAAGTACCATCAACACTCTGCCACAGTTGTGAGCTCATCGATGACGTGCACCACATCCTGGCAGAATGTGTTCGAAGCTAAGATATTAGATCTCGGCTTAATGCTACTGGTTCGTTCCACACTGGTTTGTACAATTCGTTATTGTCTGACCCCATTTCGAAAGATGCTAAAGAATTGTACAAAATTAATATAAGCTATTGTTAAGTTTATTGTCATTCTTATTGTTATATAGTTGTATGTTACTTAGGCGATATAGTCGCGCAGGCGACTAAACCTTCATTAAAAATAATAATAATATTAAAATTAGAGCTATCTTAACATGGTTTGAACATACTTATTTGATTTACAAAAAAATAGCATCGGGCACATTATTGTTAATAACAAAAATGTCTGGCGATAATAATTTGATGTGTTAGTAGCGTTTCAAAGTTAGTAAAAAACAATACATTAAAAATATGTAAAAATCAATATTTTTGCCTGTAAAGGTGCGATATGCACTAATAAACGCAACGTTTACAGCCAGGTAGCCCGCACACTGTTCGGAAGAACATAAAGATATATAAAAACTGGCTTATTGAAATTCTTTTTCGAAACCATTACTAGCTCTTAGACAAATAGTTATAGGTAAGTGACATTTGACGCGTCGTGTTCATATCTTTTTAATATTTCTATTTTTCTTCAATACAATGGAGTGTGAAAAAGTTTTAATACAAGTTGAAAATAGTTATGATATCATTCAGTGTTTCATTTATCATTATTTATTTTATGAATACATTTTATCGTTTAATTTACAATTTAACTCTATCAACTTGATATTTTATAATGTAAGCTCTACTGACTGTATAGTAAACGTCTACAAAAAAGGGGAAAGGAACTTCGTTAGAAACTGGGGGTCCATAGACCTCTAAAGCTTTTTTTCACATTACCGCCAATATATGTAGGTTGCTACGAACGGGTTGTAGCCTTATTTTAAAAGATTTATCACAAACCATCTGGGTTTGAGTGAGTCCCTTGATAGTTTGAATTCACAATTGGAATACGATGGTGTGGCTGCAATAAGGTTTTAGGTATATTAAAACTTTTCGCGTTTAAAAATACAATTGACACCAGTTATAACCGGTTTGGTGCAGACGAAGTTGCACGGGTCAGCTAGTACTATAATAAAACTGTAGCAAGGTCAAATCTGTACATTAAATATTTTTTGAAAATTTTTATCGGGGTAGACTTTGTTATCGACATAGAAGCCAAAAATAATCTTTTTACAATTTTTGTCTGTCTGTCTGTCTGTCTGTCCCTGTGAACACGCATCACTCTGAAAGTACTGAACCGATTTTGACGAAACTTGGCACAGTGATAACTAATATTACGAGATTACATCTAGGATACTTTTTATCTCATAAAACGCAAGGGATTCTCCAGGATCTGCCTGTTTGTCTGTCCCTTTGAACACGTACCACTCTGAAAGTACTGAACCAATTTTGACGAAATTTGGCACAGTGATAACTAATATTACAAGGTTACATCTAGAATACTTTTTATCTCATAAAACGCAAGGGATTCTCCAGGATAACGGACGAAAGTCAAAAATTTGTAGTTAATGAAATTTTTGACGGATTTTGGTAAATTTTCATTGTGCTATATATAGCAGACAGATTAGCTAAAAAGATAAGCTATATTTCCCTAAGCTACTTTAAAAAAAATACCAAAAAAAAAAGATCGCCGGGATTCGAACCGTCGGCTCCGGCGGACCGTATAACGTCCAGTACGTTATAACTGAGCTACGGCTATATGACATTTCTATGCGTAATTATCAACCTCATATGAAAAAATATGTGTAAACGAAACTGTCACTTATATGTTGTTACATTTATTTTATTGTATAAAAAATGTTTGCTAAACAAAGGTGACAAGATTTTTTCCTAAAACATAAACCTAGATAATAGTTACATTGCATTGTAGAAGATGAATCTCAACTAGAGTTCTATCAGTACGTGTGTTGTTTCGATATTTGATAAAATTAGTTTTCTAAATGTTGTTGAGTCTTGAAGTAGTTGGGTTCAGGTTTGTGAATCTAAGATTAAAATAAATCAGTTGAGGTGTTTGCAGTTACCATACTACGTCGTTATTACATATAATGATATTATAAAGAGAGGTAAAGTTTTGTTTTAGAGGAATGCTTGGTACTTCTGAACCGATTTCAAAAATTCTTTCACTGTTAGAAAGGTATATTATCCCAAGTTCAGTATCTCAGTAAAAAAGATGGTTTATATGTCAAAAGTAAAATAAATTTGACAAAATTAAGATTGAATACAGATTTCACATATACTTTACAAATTCTTATAAAATAAACAACTAAAACAAAATGGAAATTTAATGTAGATAAAGATTAATTTTTACAGTATGTAAGTGATGAAGTTACAAGGGGTACTGGGAAGAAATTTATCGGCAATATATGTAAGTTAGTTTTGATCTTCATTGGACACTTTAGGTAATGCTGCGAACAGGTTCTAGGCTTATTTTAAAAGATTTCCCACATACCAACTGGGTATATGTTTGAGTGATTCCCTGGATAGTTTGGATTTACAATTGGAACGGCTAAATGTCGCTGCAATCGGGTTTTAGGTTTTTTAAGATTATTTGCGTTTAAAAATATTATTGAAACCGGTAATAACCGATTTGGTGCAGACGAAGTTGCACGGGTCAGCTAGTGTACAATAAAGTTATGTATTCTAATGGTTTTTAATTAATAATTTGCTAGACGTTACAAGAAGCGTTCCCGGAAAATAAAATACGAATAGTGATTTAATTAGTAATGACCAAATATATTATCAATGAAGCAAAACTTATTAACAAAACTTAATAGTTTAGTATGTTTATCCATCCATCCATACATATAATAAGAATGTGAATGTAAATTATCCGTACTTTTTCGATTTTTGTAAAAAAAATATTGCAGGTGTCTAGGAATAAGTAATAAAATGCATTTCAATCATTTTTAGAAATGTCTGCCTGTTTGTATGAACACGCATCACTGCTAAAGTAATGTGTTCACGATAAAACCTCACCAAGAAAATCATAAAACATAACTTCGAGAATAACTTGGTTAAAATTGGTTTCATTAAAATCGGTCCACTCTATCAAAAGTTATTGTAGTTTGAGTTAAGTACGGGAGAAAAGTAGATAAGTAAATAGACTTATACATTCAGATGACTTTATTAATCACTGTTTTTTACATAAGGTTCCACGCAGACGAAGTCGCGGGCCCAGCTATCTTATATACACATACTCAAATTCTGTACAATATGGAAATGTGATCAAATATACGACACCCAAGAAATACAGATTTTTATTTTTAAAAACTTCTTATGAAAGTTTTATCCTCATAATTCATTTTTTTTTTTACTTTAATCTCTTCGGATAACTTACAGCTAAAAACAAAACCAATTTAAACATGTAGACATAAATAAAGGCCATTAACAAGTTTCAGCATCCAGTATCCAAAATATGTAGTAAGTAGAAAGAAATTAAGATCTTAAAAAACAGAAATTTAGAGATTCAGATCGCTAACCAATTTATTTGTTGTGGAAAGAAGTATTTTTAGAATCGACGTAATAAAGTTGTCAATCTTAACATAATACGGGAGGTATATCCGTACTTTGTAAAAAAACATATCAATTTATTAGTTCTTTCCATATTTATCATTCTTATTATGTACTAGCTGTCACCCGCGGCTCCGCACGTGTTTTTTTTAATGTATTAATGAAATGTAAACTTGTAAGTAGGTACATTGTACATTACAGAAATGCTTTTTCAAGATTATTTGTAACTACGACACGCACGCCATCTACTGTAACATGTAACGTGTACATTATACATGTGAATACGAAAAGTATATCAAACGGGAACGGATATACTACCCTCAGTGCTCACTAACACTATATAAGAAAGTAATGAAAATTTTAAACTATACATTATGGAACAATACGTGTTAAATTTTTTATTACATAGATATAGCATGCCCATATTGTCGATATAATTGTGTTATTATTATACGTTGCTATAATCACTGAGTTATGTAGATGCAAACGCGGTAAATAAAACGAAATGGCCGCCAAATTGACCAAAATGATAATATAATTCAAATATAATTCAAATTACATACATTTATTCTTGGAGTCCAGTACAGCGTACGTCTCACGCACTTCTTTACGGTAAACAAATTATTTTTGATCAATTTCACACGAACGAATGCACAGGTAACAGTTCATCACTATATAGTGTAAAACAAAGTCCTCTGGTCTGTCTGTTCGCGATAAAGTCAAAAACTATAGAACGGATATTCATGCCGTTTTCACCAGTAGGTAGAACGGTTCATGGGTATAATTTGTCAAGTTTTTCTTTTTATTATCAGGGCGGGACAACGCCTACCGAACCCACTAGCTTAAAATAAAATAGCTCATTAGTTAGTTATCTGCCAGTGAAAGTTCCGTAAAAATCAGTTCAAGCATTTCGGATATTCCACTGCGGCCGAAGGCGAATAAAAACCCCGAATTACTTTTTATGAGGTCTGCTATCTACCAGTGAATATCCTGTGAAAATTGATCCAACCATTTTAGAAATAGCAATACGGATGAAGCCGCGGGCAAATAAAATAAAATATGTCAACCGCTATCATTTCGGCTATCTGCCAGTAAAATTCCCGTTAAAATAGGTCCAGCCGTTTTGGAGATTACCCGGAACAAACAAACAAACAGACAAAATATAATAATATAAAAATATCGACTGAATATAAAAACATTTTCTCTGTTATTTGTAGCTATATCCATTAAAGTTATTATTATTTTTACATACACACACTTTATTTTTATAATACGTAATAGATTGCAAATAAAAAATTGGAAACAAAAGTAACGTAGAATAAACTTTTTGGATAAGAACACAAAATAATGTTTGAAAATTATTTGCGATAGAAACTTACAACGTTAACATGGCAACGTATATAATAATACTAACGCTAACACGCAATGAAAGCAATCAAAACGAAAAAAATGTCCGATTTTGAAACATTCTTCATTGGTGCTCCACTCCTATTGGTCTTAGCGTGATGATATATAGCCTAAAGCCTTCCTCGGTAAATGAGCTATTTAAAACCGAAAGATTTTTCAAATCGGATTATCACCTGGATTATGCTTCACCAGGATGAACGATTGATGATCAAAAACACATTAAAATAGAATATCTAAGAAATGTAAATTTTAATTTGAGTATAATTCTTACTTAAGTTTAAATTTTTACAATTTAACATCATTATCAGATCGAGGAATTATTCTGACATGACTTTTCGTATGTTATTTTAAACTATAATATTGAATATCCTGAACCCTTTATTTTAAGAATGGAAGTTCTTTCATGTTCATTTATTTAAGCCTGACAGGAACATTTTGAGCTGCAGTACAGGAACATTTTGGGTTCAGTATTCCGTTCGCAGCAAGCTCCATTAGTTCATTGCGCTCGTCCTGTTCACGTTACTTGAGCGTCTGCTACAGGTATATTAAACGTAACGAGTGCAGTGGCGAGACAATGCCCTCGGACGAATGCTCGGTACACATGAACATTTTGACGAGTGTTCGGCCGAGTGCTAGGCCAAACAGAGTGGAGAGAGAGTCACTAGAACCACGATTTGTTTGCTAGTCCGAGTACGCACCTCCTCGCTTCATTTCTTCGTCCCGACAGCGACTCGCTATCCTGCTCGACACGTATGAACATGAACTCTGCTGTTACTCGCCAACTCGTTCGCCACTTCTGTGCCCAATTTTCTTGATTTTGTATTTAATAACATAAAAATTAACTTTTGTTTTGAAAATGGCTGATACAGGTAAATGGAATTTAGATACAACTACACAATTGTTTTAATGTTACAGACGAAATGTATGCATGTGGAATTTGTCATCTTCCCATGACAAAATCAAGTAAAAGCGTGATGCAGCATATATTGCAATCATAAATAAAATAAACATCAACAACTTTGGAGTTACCCGTCCGTCGGTCACTGTTTATAATCTCAACTAACTAGTCAAAGAAGTAAAATACGTATGAACACCTACTCGTTCATCCGACTCTTTCTTCCTAGCATCGTTTTGTTGTCTCGCTACTGTACTCGTTACGTGTAATAGACTCATTAGGGACTTCGGCGAGTGGTTTTAAAAGGTCTTGATAAACCCGCTACGACGTATGTTATAGAAATCAATATTGAAAATGTATATTGTATTGTATCAGCAGTACAATATCACATCGCTATTCCGCAAAGCAAATATTCACAACATGTGAATTTATAAATAAAAAAAGTAAATTATGGGATGTAATAAAAAATATTAATAAAGTATTTGACAAACTTTACATAATTAGCTTCCTATTTAAAATAAGAATTATGCGTTAATAAATTCAAATTCCATATTTATCATTTTATATACTGCAAAATAACTGTCACAGTTTAAAATTTGTGAATTGTAATTCCAGTGAAAACGCTGTTTAAAGCTTATTTACATTAATAGTTCATGTTTTTTTTATTGGGTAATGTGTATATCTTCTAACAAAAGAAAGATACCTTATCTAGGTTGACAATATTAACAGAACTTAATCTTATAATAATGAAAACAAAAAAATGTAATGATTATTTATGTATGTATTCTTATTAATATTTCTTTTTTTATATTAAAACAAAAACTAAACATGGATAAAATAAAACTTAAAATAACTACTTTACAAATAAACAAAAACCTTCAGTACTCTATTTACAGTTTGTAAGTTTATAATAAAAGATATACAAATGTTTATGGACCTCAATTTATTTGTTATATTTTTTTAACTTTTCTACAATTAACTACAATAAACAACAAACTAACAAAACGAAAATTAACATTTTTTTTAATTTTCCAACAGGAATTTATTCTATGACCTTTGAGAAATAGCTCCACGAAAGGAAAAAATTCTCAGATTAATAGTTTAACAATTATCGCACTTGTAATGTTAATGTTCATGCTACAAAAAATGTTAATTAATTAATGGATAACTTATTGAAAAATCGCGATAAAAATTTTTTAACCACGGATTATTGTTCATTGATCTGTCCTGTAGGCGCCTGAATTTTTCAATTTTTTATTTTCATATTTAATAAGTTTAAATATTATTTATTCATTAAAGGTCCGAAGGGGGCGTGGCTTGCGCAAGCCGGAGTACCCGTTTTCGGGCGTATTTTCAACCCTCTGGGAAAATTAGAAATATTGGTCCTGCAATTCCGGGAGTCAAGAGATTTTTTTAGGAAATTTCTTCCTCTTTTTGAATCTTTTTTCAAATTTGCAAAATCTTTATTAGTTTTTGAGATATTTGCAAAAAACTAAACCCCCCTTTTTTTTAGTTAATTGTTAATAACTTTTGCAATTTTTGCAAGCGGAACTTCATTTTTTTTAAAAATCATCTAGATGTCATTCCGAATCGAATGACACTTCAATCATAATTTTCGGAGACTGCTGTAAAAAGTTGACCAAAAAGGCACTTGCTGACTAGACTATAAGGAGAGGGAAACGTTAATATGTTTGGTAACACGGAAAGCATGGAATTCAAAAGATATAGGAATAACTCACTGAGATTCACATTATATCGAATGCGCAATGGTTTTCGATGTACTCGCATTCCAGGCAGATATGATTGCGTTACTACTTTGCAAACCTGTTTCATTGGTTGAAAGAACGAAGTTTAAAAGTAAGCTAAAAATGAAACACAGAAAAATAAAAACTTAATAACTTTCCTCTTTCTGGTGTGGCAAAATCTGCTATCTTTAGTACTTAACGTTATTATGTTACCTCACATAGAAACGTTCTACTCTCGCACAGCTGAGGAACTCGTCAATTAAAACATTAAAAAAATAGTACAAAAACCAGACCTAAGTTAAAAAGTTCATATCTTTAAAGCATTCGACAACTCCTAAAACGAATTGGCGTAAAAACATATGACTCCCAAAAACCACAATTACTTTATTTAGTCCCAACCACTAGAGTAACGAGTAGGTTAATTCTACAACCTTGACTTAAATTCTATATAGTCCCATGGTCATATTGTGATTCAACGTGACACTCACTAAGTATATACACACTTCCAAACATTATCCTCATATTTCAACCAATTTAAACAGAACTTTGACAAATTATATACTTAAACGTTCCACATGAATCATTCTATCTATTGGTGAAAACTGCATGAAAGTTCGTTCAACAGTTTTTGAGTTCATCGCGAAAAGACAGACAGACACACAGGCAGAGGAAGTGAAAAACTTTGTTTTATAATATGTAGTGATGATGATGGATGTAAATCTTTCCTCGATTTTCTATGCCAGATGCCAGTAAGATGCGGCCACTATTTATGTACTGGCGTTTGAGAAAAGGAACATATCAAAAAGACGATCAATCTATAGGATTTGGTTGTCTTTATATCGACTTATCATGAAAGTTACCAAATAATCCTTGTTTGCCGAGCTAGCCGGTCGTAGTATATATGTACAATGTATACCTAGCAAAATTATAAAGTGCTATAATAAAGTAACAAAAGTTAAAGCCCATTAATGATTGTTTGGTCGCATTGATTGGTGCAAACCGGGTCATCGTTCCTTATCGAACCCTAAGTTGTCAATACATGGACCAAAATTGCAAAACCCTTCGCCACACGTCGTTCTATTATACACAGCTTTGCTAATATAGTCCAATCTAATGTACAAGAAGAAGAATTTATCTGCGATTGATCTTGGATATATTGGAGGTTGTCAGCAGATACATATATATTACCATGTGTGACTACCAAACATTTTTTAAATTGTAACATGGCAAATTGACGCCACTGTAGTTCAGCAACTACAGCGCTAAGCCAGCGCTTAGTGTAATCTAATATTAAGATCCCCGAAAATTCTATAATACATGGACAATCGTCGCTGTCATGCTGATATTCGGTGATTCACGAATATGACAAATTAAAATAGAGTCACTATGAATAGCCTAGTGATAGCGATTTAGTCAGACGCGTCCATTACTACGTGGGCTCTATGTATATTAATTTGTTCCATTTACCACATAAAAGAAAACTTTGTGTATTGGAATTTGAGTGCTTGAACCAAGGTTCAGATACCCTACCTACAATACAAAAAGCGATCTAAGCTGTTGATCAAAACAGAGCATTCACGTAACATAAAAAATATCACTGGTAATAATTTATATTGTTTCTTTACAAACTTACCCGATTTATTAATGACTAGCCTCTGCCCGCGACTTCGTTCGCGTTAACTTTAGGTTAACGCTAACACGCAGCGGAAGCTCTCAAGATGAAAAATACCCCGATTTTGAAACATTCTTCATTGGTGCTCCTCTCCTATAAATCTTAGCATGATGATATATAAAACTGAAAGAATTTTTCAAATCGGACCAGTAGTTCCTGAGATTACCCCCTATAACGTCACAACGTCACAAACTTTACTTCTTTATAATATTAGTATAGACTATACCTATACCTATAATATACGTCGTAAAAATAACTGTGACTGCCGCCTAATCAATATTTGTCGTCGGCCTACAAAAACCACTATAAATGGATGCGAGTACTATGGTGGCACTTGATGATCCCGAATCGCAGACCAAGTTTTGTGGTAAATTTTTAAACCACTTGCATATGCCATCAAACTTGTTTAGTTCCAGGGGACTGTTCAAGTATTCCAATGGTATCAAAGGAGCGCGGGCGCGTCTATGCTTTGCTTACGTTTCGTGATACGGGAAACAATTTCTAATTCTACCTGGCTAGCTACAATCTTCAAGACAAAAATCTGTCACAAAACACCTATAGATATATTTCGGCAGCTACACTTGATAGTCAATCTCATTCTGTTTAAGATGAGTTTATTAACCCATTTGAACGACATTTCCATTTATTGTGAGATCGTGGTCAAATCTATAAAGAACAAAAAAGTCTCCACGCGGTGTCTACGTTCTAAGTGTTCTAGTTCTAAATGGTATGTAAGTATTGTCTGAGTTAATGTTTTATATTTTATCAATAACAAAACAAAAAGTAGCTCACAAGGCAATAATATTACCCGTTTCTTCAAACTGATCTGTCATGGAAATAAAACATGAATTCTGACAAATGCTTTACTGACACCGAATGAGAAGAAAGTAATAGTCATAGACCATTTATTAAAGACAAAGTGCTTATCTATACATATTAGGGTGTTTAAAAAAAATTTTTTTTTCTCCGAACCAGGTTCAAAAGTTTTGTAGAGAATTGAACGCTCTACAAAAAAGTTCACATATAATTTTTCGAAGAATCATCTCATTCAACAGTTATTCGAGGTCAAAGTTAAATTCATTATCAATTTAGCCGTTTTCTTCATAATAATCCGAAATTTATTAGTTTCAAGGCTTTAAAACGAACTGAAAGTTTATTTAAATATATTTTTTTTACTAATTTATTGTTTTTTTTTTACTTAAGTTTAATTTTGGAATCTATCAAATATTGGAACATTAGGACCCAATGTCGTTTTCCAAAGAACCTCGAAAACTCCCCTCAAAACTTTTGAGCCTAGTTCCGAGAAAAAAATGTTTTTTTTTTTAAACGCCCTAATGCATATAATAAAAAGCTAACGGAACGAAATCTGTACATTGTATAACTTAATTAAAAAATACTCCGGTGGGGCCTAGAATTAATAACAGAACACATTTTCATGTTTTTTTTACATTTTTGTCTAACTGTTTGTCGCTTGTACGGGGTTCACGGAAAAACTACTTGACAGATTTCGATCAAATTTCGTATGATAGTAGTTTATACACCGATATAATATATATGACACGTTATACATATATATCACATGCGTATATATGTATATCTTACTTATAAGTAAACACAAAAGAGAAGACATTTACGCAAGAACTACGGATGGATTTTGACGAAAGTTCGTAAGATTCGCCAGCTTACAGATGTTACCACTATCAGGTTGGTTTCCTTCACTTACTTCTACGGTTAAATATCGTATGGTATTTTGTTTTGGGAGAAAGCAGCTGAATAAGTTACGACATTCCTACTATAGCAACGAGCAATACGCGCAATTTAAACCGTGGGACCGCGCGAAGCATTCACTAATTTCCAGAAATTGAGTATCTTAACTTTGCTCTCTCGATACATTAGTGATAATTTAGTGTATGTCCGCAAAAACTTTAAAAAGCTGAATTTAATAATGAACATACATAAATTGTGACAAATTGGTCATCTCATATTAAGCACAATTAAGACCAGTAAGTTAAGAATGAACGTAGCTATAATGTTTTTCAAATACATACGATGTACAACTAGATTTTGTAGTGCCACGCTGCGTCTCGGAGAACAAAATCGTTCACAAAGACTGAAGACAATTAAATTGTCGATGTCGAGTTTTAATTAAAAAAAAAAAAACATATATTATAAACATATATATATATATACATATGTATATCATAGGATGCAAATGAACAAGTGGGTCACCTGATGTTAATGATCACCAGCGTCCATAGACACTTGCAATACCAGGGGGAATGGATGGGAGAGGGGGAAGAGAGGGGAGGTGGGCCTCCGGCGCTCTCACTGACCGAACGAAATGCAATAATGCATCAAGCACTGTTAGTTCACATCGGTTTTCTGTGGGTCGGGTGGTACTAACCCGAGCGAGCCAACCCATTCATGCTGAAACCAGTAGTAGCTTCATTGTGACTCTACCACCTACAAAATTTACAATACATTTAATACATTTACCGTTGAAATTTCATGCGGGCGTAGTCGCGGGCACAGCTAGTTTAACTATATATCCAAAAGTTACTACATAAAACAATATTTACAGTGTATGTTGAACATTCCATATTGTAGTTTTAGAAATACATTTGGACTTTTCCTTAAAGAGATCAATATGGGAAAACAATGTCAGTGAGGTTTATATAGATTCTCGTAATAACTATAATGAGATCATTCATTGGATTTTTGAAACCACTAACAGTAAATTTTATAAAACTATACTATTTTTTTTTTCGGTTATCAAAGCCATTTCGTTACCTATAGGCAATTAAATTTAATTTTAATAAAGATATCTTTATCGCTTTAAATTAAAAATGTGGATAATTGACCTTGACTCCTGGTCTTGCAAATGTTAACCACCTCTATAGGTAAACTTGTAAAACGTTATCTAAACCCTGAGAAACCAATTACATATATACACGAGTACTTTTTGTTTAATACGCTTGTACGTACAAATCAGCATGATATACAAAGGATAACCTGGATAAATGCCTCATCTTGTCGTGGGTTAAGGCGAACCCACAAAATATTGACAAATTAAGACGACCAGATATCTGTAGTTCAGTATTGAAGACCACAAGCACTCTTTTCAAGGCGTCTGGGTCTAGTAATTATAATGACATAATGAACTGTAATTACAATGGCTTTACTTGAATCGATGTTATGCATCTAACCATTTTATTTAACATACTAATACTCATGAATGGCTAAAATGTACCCAATGTAACAATTACGACTTACAAGCCTTCAAAAAACGAGCGTACACTTATTTAAAAGGCCGGCAAAGCACTTGTGACTCCCCTGGTGTTGTTAGTGTCTATAGAAGGCGGTGATCACTTATCAGATGACCTGCCTGTTCGTTTGCCCCCTATAATATAAAAAAAAAATCCACCATAAACGTCAAGAACACAGTTAACACAGTGTCTGTTTTTCTGACAAGTTAATGAATAAGCATGTAATTCATGTATGTAGATTGTAGAGGCTTTAACAATGATAATCTTGGGCGTCCCAATATGATGCAACGAAACCGGACTGCAATGTAGGGAGATCTGAATATGCCGATAGTTACTGCAGATCGTTGATTGTATGTGCCACATGTGTAGTAAAGAAATTTTGTTCATATAATTAACAAAAGAAAATAAGATGTATATTCAAAAAAAGGCAGATTTGCATTTCCCGATGCTGCCGATACGTTTCTTTTTCCTTCATGTTATTATCTTTTCATGATACTTTTTCTTTTGTTTAAAACTGTATCAAAAAAGTAGGAAGTATTAAAGATATTCAAATTCTTAAGAATTTCTTGGTTCATACTATGATAGGAACAAGAGAACATAGACAATTTCTTGTTTAGATATGAAATTACGCAGCAACATTTTCAAGATTTCTAACATTTATAAAAAGTTACTGAAATGTTGCATTCATATTTCTATTAAATATTATACTCGTAAATATTTTTCTTCTAATAAGTTATCGCAAAAAAAAACCACAATCTTTTTGTATCTTATATAACATAACAATTACATTTTAATTCATATTGCAATATAAAGGAATCAAGAAATATTTTTCTGAATTTAAATAATGTAAATGTATAACAATGCACTTTTAATCGCTATAACGGTTTAACCCCTCGTTGACTAACGCCAATGATGGCCGTGAATTTGACCATCTGGAATTACCAGAATTGTTAACGACAGGAACACGTAATCAATTAAACATATATAAACCCTAGACGGCAGAGGTAAATTGATTCATATAAGGTTTGGTGTTCTTGTAAACGGATCGAAGTAGTAGCACAATGTGTTGTGGAAGACAGTTGACTGCTTCGGTAGTGGTGGTGCTGATAGCGTGCGCGTGCGCCGCCCCCGGTGCTAACGACATACCGGCGACCGAAGCAAAATTAAGTGAGTGCCCAACCTATACGTACATATAATAATTATCACATATAAATTAACTGTAATTAGGCTAAACTTGTACATAAATATTCTTTGAAAATTATAATCGGGATGGACTTTGTTATCTATATAGATGACAAAAATATTTTATTAACATTTTTTTTCTGTCTGTTTGCCTGTCTCTCTGTGTATCCGTATACTACGTATACGTATACGTATACTCTGAAAGTATAGAACCAAATTTAACGAAACTTGACACCGCAATAATTATTATTGTAAAGTATACTACATATAGGATACATTTTGTCCCGTAAAACGCAAGTTGTCCAGGGTAACGGAGATAAGTCAAAAATTCGTAGTACAAGAAATTTTTGACGGATTTTGATGAAATTTTCAGTGTTATAACAGACGAATTAGCTAAAAAATTAAGCTATATTTCATCTCTCTGTGTATCCTAAAAAAGCGAATATTAAACAAAACTATAGCTATATTTTGAACCAATGTATTCGGGCTGTGTAACGAACAATGAAGGTTATAATAATTTACATACAGCAAGTCAGCATTTTCTTGCAAAATTATCAGTCGGTTGAATTAGAAGCATAACACCTAATAGATAGGATAAACCCTTTTGATATATGTGTTTGTCTCTTTGTCATGAAGCGCTTATATTTATTGTATAAAAATGTTTCCCTATATATTTAATATGCATACTTAAAAGCTATTTATTTATAAACATCATAATTTGAAACTTTGAGATGCACATTTCTGGCATATAACTTCTCATCTTCATATGTGTAACATATAGTAACAAAATAATCTATATGGAGAACAGCCAGGAATCTGCCAAAAATTAAGTTATATCTATTTTCAAAAAAGTAGTTAGAGATGGCATTGCTAAACAAAGCGTGATTCCTGAATCAAGGTGACAAGTTTTTTTTTTTTGAAACCATAAACCTAGATAATAGTTCCATCGTGTTACAGAAGAAAATAAGTCTCGATTAGAGTTCTGTCAGTACAAATGTTGTTTCGATATTTGATAAAATTTGTTATGAAAATATTGATGATTCGTGGAATAATACTATGCTATATCTATACTAATACTATAAAGAGAAGTAAAATTTGATTGAATAATTAATTACAATAAATGTAATGGAAATCGTCAAAAATTCTATAATATAGCGCGTGTGCTTGAACGGTTTAAAACAAAAGAATAAAATCTATAGCAAAAATATTCATTACTTTCAGCTTAACAAAAATGTCCACGAAGCACCATATATCTAATAAAAAAAAATTTGTAATAT
>AP028429.1:4755188-4918883 GCA_036509395.1 Antheraea yamamai | reverse complement strand
AAATCGTAAAATATTCTATAATATAATGTGTGTGCTTGAACGGTTTGAAAGGAATAAAAAAGTCCACGACACCATATACCTAAGTTTAATATTTTTATTATATTTAGTATTCATTTTACAAGATTAAGTTTGGATGCAGTTTCACATTTACTTTACAAATTCTTATAAAACAAATATCTAATTCAAAATGGAAACGTCATGGAGATACAGTTTACTTTTTACAGCATGTTAGACGATAAAGTTGGTCAGAATTGTAACTGTAAACCGGTAAAAGTATTGCGTTGTACCCGCCGCTGGCCGTGCGAGAATAATAAGCGGGACGCGGAAGTAAATGGCGCGTGAACAACTCAGGGAGTATTGTGAAGTATTTATCACCAATATATATAGGATAGTTTTTATCTCAGTTGGACCCGGTGTGCCAAACGGGTTCTAGGCTCATTTAAGAAGATTTTTCATATACCAATTAGGTATGTGTTTGAGTGGGCCCTGCATAGTTTCGATTCACAATTAGAAATGGTGGCTGTCGCTGCAATTGGGTTCTAGATTTTTTTAAGATTTTTCGCATTTGGGAAATACAATTGGAACTGGTAGTATCTAATTTGGCGCAGACAAAGTTACGCGGGTCAGCTAATTCATAATATATTTAAAAGTCAAATCACTTCTTATAATTTAAAAGTGCAATATTCTATCATGAAAATGCATTTGTAATGAATTCCGTTTCGTTTAGTTTTTAATTAAAATTGAGAAACTTGATGTAATCTATGATAAATCGAGGCAAATATTATTAGTATCATGCGACTGTATGGTCATTTTCAGTAGAGTTCCATAACTTGTTAATCACTATTATTATTGGTTGGCCGTAGTTCCCTCGTATGAGTTCGTTCGTTTACATACCCGCGATACGTTTCCAATATTCACCAAAGAGTACATAACTCTTAGATATGAATAATGTATTTATAATTAAATATTTTTCAATCCAGATGGCACAGCGATCTAGATTGTAGTGTAATTTAATATTTACTATCCTATTTATTCTAATTCAGACAAGCATGACTTGAGGCCACTGCAACAGAGATTCCCGCACGCTGTGCTGTTCGGTCGCACCTGCGGCGGGACTATTATCAGTGCCAACTGGGTCCTTACAGCTGCTCACTGGTACGAATATGTGACCATAGACGTAATAAGTCTATTTCGTCAATTTATACACTATATATTGAAGTTCGTAGTTTGTTTCTCGTATGACTTAGCCCGGTGAAGCACGTCAAGCCAATAGCGTAGTCAGTTCGAAAACTTTTACGTATGACGTAGTAGCATGAGATAAACAACAAACAGAACATTAAATATGATGTAAAAGTATTTTCAATATGCAGTTATAGTTAACGTTGCCAGTCTGTGTTTGGGGGAGGGGGGGAGGAGAAGGGTTGGGAGGGGAGTAAGGCGGGTCTTCGGCGCTCTCACTGACCGAACGAAACGCAGCAATGCAAGCACTATTACTTCACGTCGGTTTTCTGTGAGTCGGATGGTACTACCCTGAGCGAGCCGACCTGTTCATGCTGAAACCATTAATAGCTTCAGCGTGGCTCTACCACCTGTAAAAAGTCTTCTTAAGTATTTAAGTAAATTTCAATTATAAATGTTTGAAGAAACACGTTGCTAGAATTTTTTTGATTATACGTGCCTCTTGATCATTCTTGTTATGAGATTTAGACGGTCTAGTCCAGTGATGATCATAAGAGAAGGATAAAATTTATTTCGGAAAAACGTATATAGATCTGATAGTTATTGGTCTCACATGAAAGTATGTTATGAAATTATTTCTATTATTTCTAGTACGCTAACCATGAGTAGCCCATACGTGTTGGCAGGCACTAACCATTCAAGAGACGGAACAGGTGTCACACATAGAGTGAAGCGTTTCATAATCAATCCGCTGTTTGCCGTCGGGCCCTACTGGCTTAATACTGAAGAATTCAACATCAAACAGGTGAGAAAACCAATCACACTCAATTTGTAGTAGATTAAAATTAGTTAACTTATTCGTATCAAATAGAACTAAAATCTACAATCATAACAATTGTTATTACATTCTTATCTTAGTTAAAACATAACGAAATAATCAGATCAATCGACGTAGGTTCAAATCTTAAAGCCTAAGCTATCGGTCAAAGAAAATATCATCATGAACTTATAGCATTGTAGTAGGACTTTAATACCCGTATGGTTAAGTTGAAAATCAGTTGCAATGCACCAGTGTTTCGACAGCCGCACTGAAAGGCCCGTTTTCTCTAAGAAAAGTGTATTACATGTTGGGCCATATCGTTTCTTAACCACATGTGAGGTGTTTAAACGTTAAAACTTATCAAAACTAGATTTTTACTACCTTGAGTAAATTCAGGCAACTGTTCCCATGGTTTATAGCAACGTTGACTGTCATTACAATAATCGTTTCATAATTATTATATTTTCACGATTATTAATGAAATATAAGAATTAAGCACGACTCTGTAAGTTTCTAAAATGAGAAAATTGAATGTGTATTTTTCTCTTATTTTAATAGTCTTAGCGATAACTTACTATTAGTAAGAAATGCAGTAGCGTTACTGCATATTAGATCAACATTACATGATGAAACAATTGTAAATGAAATCAAGCCTGAATGGTGAAATTTATTTTTGTTTTAATAACGTGAGAAAATCCGTTATGGATAACCACCCCGCCGGGGGGCTGCTGATAGGTTATGTCCGACTTGCACGGACTAAAACCCCATGGTGTACCGACAGACCTCTTATGTTGAGGCGGCAAGGAATGGTTCTTTGGTAATCACCTTGGATATCCGCCTCAATTGTTCACCCGGTGAAAGGTGACCGCTGGGCTCCGCCCTAATAGGGAGACAGTCTGTGTACACTCCAGCCGCTTCCCCTCGTCAGACGGGACCTGTGCTATGAGGAGACGAGCCTCCCGGCCCTCAGGTCCGGCGGCGGTGGTAGGAAAAGCTGGCAGAGATGGCCGCTCAGAGGGCCCTCTTCGCGAGCCCTTCCATTTCTCCACGGCCAAAAAATACATAACACTGAACGTGTAGCACTTATGAAAATCGTACTTTTGTATAAATTATAATAGCGTAACTTCTTACTATTGCAGGTAGCTGCAAACTGGGACTTCCTACTCTTAGAACTTGAAGAACCTTTACCTTTGAACGGCAAAACAATTGCAGCTGCAAAGTTGGATGACCAGCCCACCCTTCCCGCAGGCTTAGACGTCAGCTTTGCCGGATACGGCACCGATCATCACGGGGTTCGTATAGACTATACGAACAATAGAAACAGTACTATATTATGCTTAGGGATAATTTACTCATAAAGATTTTCATCGTTCAGCTTATTTATTAGTACCAGATATATATATAATGATTGTATTTGATATTCAATAGTCGTATATCAATTACCAGATACCTTAAAAGAGAAAAGACATCCAGTGAAGTAATCGTGCAAATCATTAGACAACTTATTTAATATTGACATGAAACCGAATATTAAACTCAATTATTATTTATCAGGGCTACATGAGCAGCGAGATGCATGCAATGGATCTAACGGTCCAGTCTAACGAAGTGTGCTCGATTTTAGAAGAGTTTTCATCAAAGAATATGCTATGCGCGAAGGGACGTCCACCTAGATATGATTCCGCATGCAATGTAAGTTTTTTTTCTCTTCTTCACCTCCCTTTATTTTCCCAGCAACGTCATGTCGACTAATTACCATAGTCAATATACTTTCTGTTACAATAAATAGTTAATTTTGATATGCTTTTATGAGTGTCACAAGGTTATACCTAAAACTAATATATAATACCTAACCATTATAAATCTAATAATACAATATATTACAGGGCGATAGTGGCAGCGGATTGGTGGATGAAACAGGTCGCTTGGTCGGTGTATTATCATGGGCTCAGAATGACGCCATAGAATGTAAAAACGGTAATCTGGTTGTGTTCTCACGCGTTAGTAGCGTCCGTGACTGGATAAAACAGGTCACTAATATCTAAGTGATACCTTACCAAAGTAAAATATTCTGCATTACGTAGAATCAGTGATATCAGAGTTGTTGCATTTGCTAGTCAAATTTCGTTCTTATATTTCAGTAACTTATTTCTAAACTATGACAACCTATACTTTTCGATCTGTACGCCCTTTCGTCTTACATGTTACTTAGACATTATATTTTTTAATAATAAATTATACTAATAAATACAAAGATAACTTTAATTACACGTGATTTATGCATGATTAAAAAGATAGTTTTTACTGTTATGACTTCAAAGCTCCATACAATAAATTTAATGTAATTTTATTTGATCAAATATACGACACCCAAAAATTACGTCTTTTATTTTTTTTTAATTCCTATGAAATCTTTATCCTCTTAATTCATTTTTCTATACTTTGGTCTCTTGGGAAAACAAAACAAAACCAATTTAACCATGCAGAGAATATTTAAGACCATTAACAAATTTCATTATCTAGATAAATAAAAATATATAGTAAATTTTTGACTTTATCGCGAACAGACAGACAGACTTACCAGAGGACTTTGTTTTATGATATGTAGTGATACTGATAATATGATAATGTAATGTGACCTGAATACATATAATCTAAATATAACCATAACTAAGAATAAACCTGTCACTAGTTCAGCCATCCTGGAGAAGGCATCGGTCAATCAACATTTGGCTGACCATTTAGTGTAAGAACCTTTTATTTAACTCTAGATTTCATGTCGATTTTATCAGTTAACATGTATTACCCGAAAGTATGTTTTAATTAAACAATTAATTCGTTGTGACAATCTTCATATATGTCCATTCGATCTTTTGGGCTTGATGGAGAAGGAGTCCGATATCAAATCGTTTGATAATTTTGTTAAGCATGTCACAGTATTTAACAGACTTTGAAATTTTCACGACTCTCTGAATTGCATCTAAATCATGACTGACAAATCTTGGTGACTTTATATAGTGCTCATGCAACACGTCAAAGGAAAGAGAAGTGACTCGTATCAAATTGCGATCACCCCTCTCACCCTTTATATTGCTGATACCAAAATATCTTTGTGCGAAACCAACAAAATTGAAAAAAAGACAATTAATTAAATAGACTAGTAGTCTGGTGAAGCTGTTAAGGCCTTGCTAGGGCAATAGTGTAGTCAGTTCGAGAAAAAAAAAATTAAATGGACTCTATATAATTTGTACAAGCGAGATTTACCAGTATTTTGCGCGGCCTTATATTTTACGTAATTACGTTCAATTATATTATTTGATAAAATACAATTATAAAAATTAACAATGGACACAATTTCATATTTTCATACTATTCATAAATTAATTATATATGTTGATAAAACATTAATGTCATGAAAACTATTGACAACAAATAGAATTATTTTTGTTCATATAATCAAAAAAAAAATTATTTATATTCAAAAAAGTATAGATTAACCTTTGTCAATAATACATCGATGCTGCGAGTACGTTTCTCTTTTCTTAATTTTTTTTTCGAACTGACTACGCTATTGACCTAAGTATCTTCATGTTACTTTTTGTAGTTTAAACATTTACCAAAAGAGTAGGGAGTATTGAATATATCAAAATTCTAAAGAATTTCTTTGTACTTATTATGGTAGGAACTAGAGAACATCTTTAGTAGACAATTTCTTGTTTAGATATCAAATTACATAATAATATTTTCAAGGTCTCAAAAATTTATAAAAGATTCTATTAATTTGCATTTATATTCCTATTAAATATTGATATATTATATGAACATCCTTATATTGTATTCGTAAATATAATTCTTCCGAAATAATAATAAGTTGTCACAAGGAAAAACAAAATCGTTTTGTATGTTATATATCATAACAAGTACACTTTAATTCATATTGCAATTTCAAGGAACTAAGAAATCTTTTTCTGAAAAATTTATCTGCTGTTAATCCTACTAATAAACATAAATGAATGTAAATGTATTAAAAATGCATTTTTAATCACTATAGCGGTTTAACACTCGTTGACTAACGCTAATGACAGTCGTGATTTTTATCAGCTGGAATTACCAGAACTGTTAACGACATGAACACGTAATCAATAAAACATATATAGGAGATAGGATAGGAGAGGTAAATCGATTTATATAAAGTGTGGTGTTCGTGCAAACGTACCAAAATAGTAGCACAATGTGTTGTCGAAGACAATCGGCTGTTCTGTTGGTGGTGGCGCTGGCAGCGTGCGCGAGTGCCGCCCCCGGTGCTAACGACATACAACCAACCGATGTTAAATTAAGTGAGTACCCAATCTATATCTACCTATATTATATAATAAGAATGTAAATCTAACCTATCTGTACTTTTTACTTTATTGTGAAAAAAATTATTGCAATAAGTATAAAATACATTTAATATCATTTTAGAAATGTCTGGCCGTCTATATGTTTGTTTGGGCACGCATCATAGCTAAACTACTACGATCACGATAAATCATCATTAAGATAATCTTAAAGCATATCTTTAAGTAATATCTAGTCTGTGATTCATTAAAATCGGTCCACTCTATCAAAAGTTATTGTAATTTGAATGACGGCTCGAGTTAAGTACGCGAGAAGAGTAAGTACATGCATCTCTTTGGTAGTCCGGTGAAGCTGTTGAGACCTTGCGAGACAACAGCGTAGTCAGTTCGAAAAAGAAATGCATCTCAATCTCGTACAAAACCCAAAATACATATTACATAATATAAACAATATCTAAGACACAGTAAACGGAAGAATATTTTTTTTTAAGAAACAATAAACACTGACACAAATGAATTTCCGTATTTAATACTATTGCCAATAGATGACGCTCAACATATTTTCTGTATTGCAACAGTTTCGATACGATGTTCATGATATATCTGGATTAAGTCGCTGTGGAAAGTCGCATGCCAATAGTGTAAATAATTTCGAAAAAAGAAAGTCAATTATATTGTGCAAAAAATTGGTTCTAATTTATGAGTTACCCTTTGAAAGAATGAATACTTTTTAGTTTATGCACTAGAGCAGGAATTCCCAAACTGGGTTCCGTAGAATAGTCATCAGGGTTTCACCAAATTTATATTTATACAAATAACAGATACAGGTTAAGATTGGATGCTACCCCAGATATACGCGTACAATTGTCGGACATAATGCCGAACGATAAACCAATTATTCATAAAACAGTAAAACAATTTCATATCTATTTACATTACATTAAATCACACTTCTTTAAAAACAATGTTCTTATATAAATTTCAGTGTTGATTTGTAATCATTTGGTATGGTGTTCCATAAAATAAAAGGTATTTGATTCCATTTTCTTCCAGTTAACTAGCGGTGTCGGGGAAAAAAAACTGTAGGTGTAAACAAAAAAATAATAACATAAACATTATAATAAGAATGAGCTTAGCACTCGAGTATAGCTGAATACGAATTATTTAATAAAATTAAATATAAATTTTAATATTGTTTTCACTCTTGCTAAATTAGAATATTCGTTTTATGTTACTCCCATATCTGCGTGCATTGCCAGGAAGTTTTGTCTATGGATACAAAATTTAAGTGTGGGCAGACATTACCGTCCTGTGTTATGAACTATCTGTCATCATGACAATAGACGCAGCACGATAACTGAGCCCAAGGGTGTTAACATTATTAGTTTTTAGCGCAACAAGTAGCAGAAACTTCATCCGGCTGCTTTGGGAATAGCATCAGAGTCTGTGCTGTTAAATAAGAGTGTTATAAAAACAAAAACATATACTTTAATAATTTGTAGATGCCGTTAAATCCATTATCGTAATAGTTTTAAATATTTTGGAATATTAAAAGAAGAAGACAGGTTTATTATATATTAGTGACACTACATGTGCGAAGTTATTCTGTTACAAATTAATTAATGTAATCATCACATCACAGGGTTTGGCAGGTATGAGAACTCTCCTCAGGGTAGATACACTATTACACGTCTACCCAAATTGGACGACATTACAAAACTACGTACATGTATTGGACTTTCACTCCATATGACACAGATATTAACTGGACACGGGTATTGTAAGCAATACCTTAATCGTTTTAAGATTATTGACGATAATACCTGCCCCTGCTAACACATCTGTGCAAAACTTTAAACACTTGATTCAAGATTGCCCCAGGTTTAGCACGAAGAGACTAGGGCACGTAATGTTTTGTAATAATCTTCGTACATGTCCATTCGATCTTTTGGGCTTGATGGAGAAGGAGTCTGCAATGATATCGTGCGATAATTTTGCTAAGCATATGATTTTTTTTTTTTTTTTATTGTAGCTCGATAAAGTGACTGTACTGTGCCTGATGGTAAGCACAGTACAATCCAAAAACAATGGCGACCACCGAAAGACATACTATCCATCGCCGGTCGCCGCTGTCATGCCGGCCTGAAAGCAACCCAGTCAGGGACACCCCCCCCCCCCTTGCTGGATATACACCGGCTGATCCCGGAACGCGACACGCCCAAACGTACCACTATGGCGGGTGTTCCACCTGGTGTACGGTGGTCGCGATCCAGTCGGGTACAGACACCCTACCACCACTACCTACTACCACCTCGCTAATCTTAAGAGATTTCACGGATTTTGATATTGCCACGACCCTCTCTGACTTGTATCTATATCAGGACTAACATATCTTGGTGTCTTTAATATTATGCTCATGCAACATGTCAAGGAGTGAATAGTGGATTGTATCAAATTGCGATCACCCCTCTCTCCCTTTATATTGCCAATTCCAAATGATCTCTGTGCGAAACAAACAAGCTTGAAAAAAATGTAGTAATTTATTTTATGGTTTCTACCATTGTTTTTCTAGTTGTTAAATTATAAAGGTCGGATCAGATTACATAAATTATTAAGAATATTAGATATTAGTACATATAATTATCATACACAATAAACATGACTGCACTCAATGAGTTTTCAATTCGGCCTATTGGATGAAGCTTGAAATGCCTTATTGGACTAGATTCTTGTTAAATATTCTGGAAAATATCGATTAATATCTAAAATTATTCGTTATTTTTTCGATTTAGTTACGAACAGGTTTTTCTTAAAATTCACTGTTAAGTTCTGAACTTCGGACTGTATTCCATTGATATTTGACTTTTGCGTAAAGTCTGGTAGTAAATGGACTCTCCGAGATGAGAGAGATAGTAAAATGGTTCGGTGAGACTCGTTGTCGAATGAACCTATCACATTTACTTGTCCTCAAAATTTGATTGCTAACGGCTTATTTATTAGTTTAAACTAATCACAGTTCTATTGTTTTGCGAACAGATAATATCCCGAGAATCAGATATATACATTGAGATGATTTTATTAATCACTGTTTTTTTTCATTAAATTTCAAGCGGACGTAGTCGCGAGCACAGCTAGCTCATAATATATTTAAAAATCAAAGTCATTCCTTATAATTTAAAAGTGGAATATTCCATCATTAAATTATTTTTCTTGTTCATTTACTTCTTAATTTAAATTGAGAAACTTGATGTAATCGATGATAAATCGAGGCAAACATTATTTGTATAATGCGACTCTATGGTCACATTTTCAGTAGAGTTTCATAACTTGTTAATAATATTATTGGTTGCCCGTAATTTCATAGTATGAGTTCGTTCGTGTACGTACCCGTACGCGATTCGTTACCAATATTCATCAAAGAGTACTTAACTCTTAATTATAAGTAATGTCTTTATAATTTAACTAGCGGGCCCGGCAGACGTTGTCCCGCCCTGATTATGAAAAAATCCTTGACAGATTATATACTAAAACGTTCCTCATTAATCACTCTATCCACCGGTGAAATCCGCATGTCAATCCGTTCGGTAGTTTTTGAGTTTATCACGAACAGACAGACAGACAGACGCGGTAGGGGACTTCGTTTTATACTATGTAATGATACTTTTCAATCCAGAAGGCACACCGGTCTAGACTGTGGTGTGATTTATGATTTACTATCCTATTTATTATATTTCAGACAAGCAAGACTCAAGGCCAGTGCATGAGAGATACCCTCACGCGGTGCTTTTCGGACGCACCTGCGGCGGGACCATTATCAGTCCAAACTGGGTTCTTACAGCTGCTCACTGGTACGCATATGCAAATCTATTCGTAATGAGTCTAATTTATCAGTGTATACATTATACATCGAAATTTGTAATTTGTTTCCCGTATGACGCAGTAGTGTGAAAAAGACAACAAACAGAACATTAAATATGACGTGAAAGTATTATCAGTATGTAGATATCATTAAAAATTAGTATGTAAGCCTAAGTTTGCATATAAATAAATAAAATGTATATCGCGTCTGGAGACACGAACCTCAGAGGCATAAAATAATAACACGTTTCTTAAACATTCTAATTTATACCTGAACTGGATTGACTTACTTCTTGTGATATGGGAATTGCATGAAAAAAAAACGATTATCTTGGATGAAAATCCTACATCATTTTATTTATTTTCAATCGAATGAACTACTTCTTTGGTGGAACTAATTTTAAACAGAAGCATTTATACATTATTCGTTAAAACTTGCTCGTCCAAAAATCATTAATTTTGTGGTCAGCGTATGTACAAACTATTAATAGTCACATCCGCATTTTTATCTGAGTAATATTCTTTAAATAATCATTTTGTCCGAGCTATACGATGTATTAGTTATTCATCTTTCGTAAGTAAAGACTATATTGAAGTTTCTGCCTACAGGATATTACTTCATGCCTGTTCCTACCCTTCTGATTGAACATGTTGTTCTACTATGGTCAAATATATTTAGTGGCACTATGGACACCGTAAAACCTACAAACAAATGAGTCGGTATTCAAAAAAAAGGATAACGTATCAATAACGGATTTAAAATATTTAAAAATGTATAGCTTTATTTCCCCATACTATGGCGGTGATACGCAAACTACGAAATGAACAGTTAATAAGAAGCTATTACAATTATATGGAAGGAATCCCATAACAGGTGTCGTCCTGAGCGGGGATGTGAAATAGTTAAACAGAACTCCTATCTACTGAAACCTCAAGATGCACTGTCCCCCACGGTATCGCGAGCAAAGGCATAGCACCTTGGCGCCCGGTCCAGTGAATCGCGATGGGCCTCCCACTGGCAACAACAGTCCGATATAACCTAATCTGCCTCTCTACTAATCAATCCAACTCCCTACTTTAACCTCAAGTAGGACTACCAAACTCTCTCTCTCTCCACTCATCCACCTGTAATTTTTTAACAAGATTTTCTTGCTTGGTTGTGTTATAGTACTACCTAATCTAACTTAAAAGGCTATATATAATACTTAGTTACATTTTCAGATATAGATATTTAGTTTGAATGGAAACTACAAATATTCTTATTCTGTTTATTCTTATTTTCTTTATACAGTATACGACGGTGGCATAGACAAGGACGTGAGGAATATAATAAATTCAGAATGAATGAAGTAGTGAAGGGTGTCTAAGATAGTTTATGAGCCATAAATGCCGTAAGACCAGTTACCGGCAACTCATCTATGATTCCTCTCGTATGGCGGGTGCCCATGGGCGGCGGTGATCACTTACCATCAGGTGACCCGCATGTTTTTGAAGGTTTGAAGGTGGTAAAGCCACGCTGTAACTATCACTAGTTTCAGCATGAATAGGTCGGCTCGCCCGGGGTAGTACCACCCTCTCACAGAACACCGACGTGAAGTAACAGTGCTTGCATTGTTGCATTTCATTCGGTCAGTAAGAGCGGCGGAGACCCACCTCCTTTCCCCCTTTCCCTTCCCCTTTCTCCTTTCCCTACCCCTCCCCCATACACAGACTGGCAATGCACTTGCGACTTCCCTGGTGTTACTAGTGTCTATGGACGGTGGTGATCACTTAACATTAGATGACCCACCTGCTCGTTCGCCTCTTTTTGACATTAAAAAAAATGTTCGTTTGCCACCAATGGTATAAAAAAGTTATATTATATGGATCCGTGAACTGAGCCACGAAAGAATTGTTGAAATGTATTATTAATTGCAACACTGGGCTCAATACTGGCCACCTATCTTCGGTTATATTAAAACGACATATATATTCGAATCATTGACATATACATGATAGATTGTTCTGTACCATAATTGTTTTGTCTAAATATATTAGATTATTGCTGAGTTTGCGTATTCCTTTTAATAGTTCTGGAATTACTTGAATTCTTTCATAAAATATCAGAGATGAATGAGAAAAAATTGCATGTGGCAGAGATGCGAATGTTAAGATGGATGTGTGGTGTAACTAGAATGAGTATGTCAAAGGAAGTTTGAAAATAGCATCAGTGACAGAGAAATTGAGAAGTAATTCGTTAGCATTGTAAGGGCATGTTATGAGAAGAGATGAAAGTCATGTAGCTAGAAAAGTATTGAGTGTGAAGGTGGACGGATGTAGAAGTAAAGGAAGACGGAAAAAGGTATGGACGGATTGTGTGAAAATGATACGTGTATAAAAGTTGTGTATACTGAGATGACATCTGACAGACGAGAGTGGAAAAGGAAAACATGTTGTGCCGACCCTACCTAGGTGGGGTAAGGATAAGAAGAATAAATTACACAGTGAAATCCTAATTCCTATATCTCGCAGTTTGTAAACTACATCCTTCAGGTCTTTCTTTGTAGTGTTAGATCGTAATATCTTGTAAGCAATTAAAATAATTTCAAATACGACTTGTTTAAGTTATTTTCTTTTACTTTCATATTGTATCTACAAATGTATCTGTATCTGTTCTGTAATTACCTCGGTTTGAATGGAAAGTATAAATAGAATATTTTCTCGGAACAAAAAGAAAAGACAAAATATATATGTCAACGTTAAATTCAAACTTTATTAACACAGCACTACTCTCCGCGATGAATAGGTATACGTGAGTACGAGACGGATGTTTTTTTTTTACTTTATTTTTGGCAACCAATCTTTTAGATTATTAGTGCCATTGTCAAGTGAGTATCGATATTAAAAGTTTCTTGATATAATTTCAATGAACTAACAAGACGGTGGCTATCTTGTTAAAACTTTCCTTGCAGTTTTTGTGGCATCTCGGAATTCATGGTACATGGTATTATTTTCCATTCACTTCACTTATGCACAATAAAACACCACCAATTTTACACAACATAGAGTCAAGTAACACAAGATTATGAATAAAATATAAAATCCACTACATGACAGACCAAAATCCCGCCAAAAACTCCGAGACGGATGTTATATACATATGTTTTACTTGTCTTTTTCTTCTTTTCACGTTTTACTCTTAAGTATTTAAGTTGAAATATTCAATTCTAAGTATTTGAAGAAACACGTTACTAGTAATTTTTTGATTAAATGTGCCTCTGGATCATTCTACAGTCTAGTCAAGTAATGATCACAACAAAAAGACAATTTGCTTCGGTAAAACATCTATCGATCTGATAGCCATTAATCTCCCATGAAAATATGTTATGAAACGATTCCTATTATTTCTAGTACGCTGTCGATGAAGGGTCCATACGTGTTGGCAGGCACTAACTATGCATACGAGTTTACAGGTGTCATGCGCTCAGTGAAGCGTTTCGTAATCCATCCTCTGTTCACTGTCGGGCCGTACTGGCTTGACACCACACAATACAACATCAAACAGGTGAGAAAATCAATTACGCACAATTTATAGCAAATTAAAATTATTCAAGTTATTTGGTTCAAATAGAAAATTCTGCAAAGATATGAATTGTTACTACATTTTCGTCTCAATTAAAACATGCGAAATGAACGGACACCGAAACGATTGACGCAGATTCCAATCCTACAATAAGCCAAAGCTTTAATCTTTTCGCTACGAAGTATTCTCGAACAAATTTAGGCCTTTACTCTCCATTAAATAGAACGATATCACTTTATAATTCTAAATCTAAAAACTCTAATCTAGATATATTCACAAATAGCCTCCGTCAGTATAAACAAATGTATTTAAGTAACTTAAAATCAAAAGAAACTTAGAATGTATGGTATTAGAGTGTTTTTTTTTTATTTTAGTTTTTTCATTTAATTGAGTTATTTGCTGTAGAATATAATACGTCGTAAACACCTATAATTAAAATTGCACTTATATAGCGTCTATTCCTTAAAAATGCACGTTATGGACTATTCTTGTGTAAATCTTTTTGGTGCTTCAAAATCATTACATAGTATAAAACAAAGTCCCCTACCGCGTATGTCTGTCTGTCTGTTCGCGATAAACTCAAAAACTACTGAACAGATCTTCATGCGGTTCTCACCAGCGCATAAAGTGCTTCATGAGGAACATTTTGGTACCTATATAATTTATCAAGGATTGTTTTATAATCAGGGCGGGACAACGTCTGCCGGGCCCGCTAGTAAATAAATAAAATAAAGCTTTGGGTGAAAGAGAATATCATGATGAACTATATCATTATAGTAGGGCTTTGCTAATACACGTCTGGTTAGCCACTGGGCCCTCAAGTTGAAAATCAGTGGATGTTCCAACAGCTGCAATATAGGCCTTGTCCTCTCTAGAGTATGCGTATTACATTATATCGTCTATTAGCAACAGTTAAGATTGTGCTTAAGCGTTTAAATTTACAAAAACAACTTAAACAAGATAAAGTTTTTACCACACTGAGTAGATTCAAACAACAGTTCCCATAATTTACAGTAATGTTGATTGTCATTACGATGATATATATAGTTTTATAAAAAGTATTAAGTATAATTAGTAATTAATTTTTATTATTACACAAATACAAGAACCAAACACGACACTGTAAGCTTCTGTAATGAGCCTTGAGAAATATGTGTTTTATCTTTTTTTAAACGTCTTGCTTGCGACAGACTAAAAATATCTTACTTAAACTTCCAAAACAACGCTACGCTACGCTTTTAATAAGAGATGAATCAGTTATAAATGAAACCAAACCAGAGTGATTAAACTGTCTCATGAAAAGTAACCTAACTTAACACGCTTAAACTCACGACTATGGCCTTATACGACCTAATTAGTTAGTCCTGTTAATCACGACCTAGTCTGACATAATTCCCAAAATCTATCACCCCGCAAAATTAAGACATACAGCCATACGAGCGTTGAAAATCATTGTGACTTTTGGTGTTTTATAAAAATTTTGTTCGTATAAATAGCTGGCCACATATTTATCGTATATTTAGACATTACTAACTATAATAGCAAAATGTAGTAAAATCTTCCCTTTTTATAGGGTAAAGGATGTCATAATGGGAGTATATTATTACAAATATGTACTATATGAAATCGGGCCAAACCGTAATAGGTCGACATAAAATTAATAATACTGTTTCGAGGGATAAATCAACAGTCTACATTAAAGCGAGCGAAGCGGCGAGCATAAGTTAATAATTTATAATACACTAACGGTCCCGCCAGACGTAGTCCTGCCTTCATAATACAAAAAATCCTGAAACTCAACCGCAGCGCCACCTACCTACCAATTGAAAGAAGATGTTTTGACAATCTGTTATTTAAATAATGACCGAGTGTCTGAGAAGTAAAACTCAAAAAATTGTTTTGAAATATATTGAGTAGTATTTGTGCGCTGCGACAACTGCACACCTCTATCGCTTCATTTGTTTAGATTATAATCGTGTATTACAGGTAGCTGCAAAATGGGATTTCCTACTCTTAGAACTTGAAGAACCTTTACCTTTAAACGGCAAAACAATTGCGGCTGCAAAGTTGAATGACCAGCCCAGTCTTCCCGAAGGCTTAGACGTCAGCTTTGCCGGATACGGCACTAGCTATCATGGGGTTCGTATAGTGTCAACAGAAACTAGAGTATGCTTGGGGATACTTTACTTTTAACTCATAAAGATTTTCATACTGCAGCTTACTTTATAATATCAGATTTAGGTAATGACTGTATTTGATGATAAATAGTCGTATATCAATTACCAGTTACCTTAAAAGAGAAAAAGAAAAGACTTATAAAGATATCGACATAAATACACTAGGATCATATTCATCATCAAGTAATTCTGAAACTCAAATTCTTGAAGTCGGTACAGAGTGCGACTTTGACCATGGATATGATCTAGTGGAGTAATAGTGCAAACCATTAGACAGCTTATTTGATATTGACATGAAAGCGGATATTAAACACAATTATCATTTATCAGGGCTTTATGAGTACGCGGATGCACGCAAAGGAGCTAACGGTTCAGTCCAACCAAGTGTGTTCGACTTTAGAACAGTTCTCGTCAGAGGATATGCTGTGCACAAAAGGACGTCCGCCAATATATGATTTCGCATGCAGTGTAAGATTTTTCTTTTCTTTTTACCCTCGCTTTAAAAATAAAGCGGTGCCATGTCAACTAATCACTATAATTCAATACAATTTGGATATTATTTAACAGGTCTTTTAACATTTTATCTATAACTAATATATAACAAATATATATGCCTAATAATACAATAAATTACAGGGTGATAGCGGCAGCGGATTGGTTGATGAAACAGGTCGCTTGGTCGGTGTATTGTCATGGGCTCAGAATGACACCATAGAATGTAAAAACGGCAATCTAGATGTGTTCTCGCGGGTTAGCAGCGTACGTGACTGGATAAAACAAGTCACTGAGATCTAAACGATACTTTACCACAGGAAAGTTTCTACATTACGTAGAATTATTTGCCTTCTGTACTACGTAGTAGAATACATTTTAACTATTTTATTAAAGTGAAGCAAGCATATACCCACCAACAGTTTGTGATGGTATCAGATTTTATGAATTTGCTAGTCAAACTTCTTATTATCCTTATGTTTCATTAACTTGTTCCCATGCTATGACAGTCCATAGGTTCCGATTTGTTTGTTCTTCCGGCGAACTTGTGTTTAAGATATTATATTTTAGTAGGTTACTATAATATGTTTGGCAGTATGTATTTTTTTATGTATGCTCATCGATATACTCGTCAATAGCAATTGCACAGACTTCAAGTAAATTATTACGTAATAATATTACTAAACTAATATTTTTTATTTAATTTGATTACTTTCAAAATTTAGTAATATATCATCGTTTCTTAGTGCCATATTGTTTATATAGTGTTTTAGATTTTGAAGACGGTTTAATTATTTTTATAATAATTTTATTATTTTCTAATAAGTTATACTAACTGTCATTATACATGGTTGTAATAATTATGTACGGTTAAAGAGGTAGTCTTTACCGTTATGAATTAATAATATATATATATATATATATATTATTAATTCATATATATAATAATATATATATATATATATATATATATATATATATATATTTGGACGTAAATGCTGTAATAATATTTAATGAAATATACGTTATCCAATACATATATTTTTTTATTTAAAACAAAACAACCTTAGAAAATTTCTATCCCTTTAATTTATTTATTTTTACTTTAATATTGTTAAACTATTTAAACTAAATTTAATATAATAATTTAAATTTAATACTGTTAAACTGTTCCGTATTTTTATTAAGTCTATGTTAGGAGAAATCTTTTTTATAATAGTTGTATTCATGAAATGGAATGTATCTGTCCACTAATTTATTTGATCTCTAAAAAACGTACACGTTTTTGAGAAGAAGCCGAATATGAAAATGAAGTTGTCTTACCGTCGATTACTGTCAAACGTAAGTCGGGCTTTCAATACAGTTAATTTTACTTGGAATAAATAGAATCTCTATTTCAACATTCGTCACTTCACCTCGTCAGCGTTCACTGAATTTTCTTTCATAAACGAAAAAGTCAGTAACAGTAAATTTTAATTATTATTAAATTGGATTAAGTATATTGAAAAAAAAATGTATAACTCAATATTTATATTTTAATTATCATAAAAACATAAAAATTACCTTTTTGGTCTAATAAAAAACATTAAATTAACATGACATGAATTTCTACATAAAATTTTACGATTCACAACATTTTTCAATAGAATTAAAATTATCAAAACTTAACAAACTTCATGTAAAGATATTAATAAATTTTATTAATGCATTAAATACAATATGTTATTTAATATAAATATTCTGTACCGCATCAAATAATGACATTTTTAAGGTCGCCATCTTTATTGAAAATCCCGTTAGAGCCTGTCCAGAGGATGCATTTTACGCGCGAGTCGACTCGCGCGTACTCGAGATACTAGAGCTACATATATCCCGTCCAGATGGTGCGGCGCGTTTCCTAACTCGCGCGTAAAACGCGTGCAATGAGCGAGACTCTCGACTCGCGCGTCGTACGCGCGAGCGCCGCGTGCCTCGAGATACTCAGACCCCATTGCTGCGTCCAGTACTACGCGCGAGTCAGTGGCGAGTCGTCAGTCGTCTATCCGTACGACGTATGCGACGTTTCCTAGGGTAGAAACGCGCGTAAAACGCGGTATCTGGACGCAATATATTATTAAGCGCGCGAGTCGACTCGCGCGTAAATCGCTTCATCTGGACAGGCTCTCAGTTTTGCCAACTCTCACATCGCTCCACCTCCAGACATGGGGCATTGTGAGCTTCGCGCGAGCATAAGTTATGACGTCACCAATGACGTTTTCGGCACGACTGCAACGATCGCGGTCGTCAAGTGGAACGGCTAAAAAGCTTATTGTAACGTCATGTGGAACGCGCCTTATATAGTATATACACTCATTTCGAAAAACATTACTAATTACTTTTTCGTTTGAAATTATTCGCAAAGATTCATCCCTTTTGTATTTATTCTTTACCTGCATGTCGTTACCTTAATAACTTGTTTGTTATTGTACTTGTTTGTAGTATTTAATCAATTATGAACGCTTAAAAGTACATTCCAAAGTAAATTAATACCTTTTATATTTAATTTCATGTATGACACATGAAGAAAAAGAACTATATTGACGGGATGACCTACCATAGACCTATTAATATATACAAGTTTCAGCCTAAGACCTGTTAGGATGAAGTAACAAGGTCTAATTGAAGTTCAGCTTCCATACAGTAAGAACCTTATAAGCATTTTTTCTTAACTGTTCGTTATTCAAACGATATATATCCATACATCAGAAGTCTAATAATATTTTGGGTTAAATTAAAGGACCTAAACTAGTTTTAACATAAACGAAAAATAATTTTGACAGTCCTGTCTTCTAGCGACGATTTTTTGCCCATATTGTTGTGACGCGTTGATAAGTAAATCGATTCATATATAGTGGTGTTCGTGCGAACGTATCGAAATAGTAGCACAATGTGTTGTCGAAGACAGTTGACTGTTTCGGTTGTGGTGGCACTGATCGCATGCGCGTGCGCCGCCCCCGGTGCTAACGATATACAACCAACCGAAGTAAGATTAAGTGAGTGCCCAATTCATATATGTCTATTTAAACGTCAAAATTACTTCTTATAATTTCAAAGTGCAATATTTTATCATGAATATATATACTCCGTTGCGTTTAAAAACACTTAAAGTTTGGTACAAATGTTACATTATTTGCAACCAGATTTAACTAGGAATGTAAATGTTAATTGAAATAATATTGTTTTTGTCAGTGACATATTTAGTATAATATACAACTCAGGAAGCATCTTACTAAAGTACTGCATATGTTTCATACAATAGTAAAAAGTAAAAATATACTTACAACAAATTGTTGATCTACCTTATTTATTAAAATATATTTAGTTTATTTCAATTTGTAATTGTAGTTCTAGTTATATTCTTAAAGATAAACATTCATTGTATTTTTTTCTGTGATAGAATCGACACACATCGACGTTATTTAAAACCTATATTAAGCGTTTGTTTATAAAATTCCAATATATTAAAATTATATAAACGTTTATTATACTACTAATAGTGTATTCAAATCATCAATATCACACATTAATTCTGGTATGGACAGTAAGAAATTATAATAAAACGTATTATATATATTGGTGAAGAATTTCTACTAGACAGTGATGGTTTTACAAATTCACAATTACATATATAAAATGTAAAATGACAGTGTTAAGAAAAAAAAATAGTTTCATGACATGATCTATTATAACCTCAGAAAAATGGGTCTCTATAAAAACTCCATTCTAACAGAGTTGTAGGTTTATATTTCGTATAGTTGTTATTATTTAAAAAATAATATTAATATTTTTGTAGATTGATAAAAGTATACAGAACAATCTACTAATGTTAACTAATGTTAATGATTTATTACAAATTAACTATTAACACTATTACCCTTATCGAGTGTTAATTTGTTTTATAAATAAAATTCAATCATTATATTGTTAGAAATATATTAGTTTCCCACATTTAAATAAACTCCTTTTTTATATATATAAATAATATAGTGAGCATATGAACTATTTATTTATTGTTATTATTACTATCTTTTCTTAAAACATAATTTGGCCAAAAAATACGTATATATTATAGGATTAGAGATTAGAAGGATTATATGATCATTGTTATATATAAAACAAAATAGAAAGAAATATTAACACTGTATCACAGGTAGGAAATACTATTCCAGTACTCGTTCTATTTAAGTATTCGCCCTTATTTATTATCATATGGTATATAATAGTAAGTATTATAAGTATCAAACTTAGGTATATACTGTACACACTTATTATTTCTGAGTTAGATAATTAAATTCTTCAATTTGAGAATTTTTATCTTAAATAATTATATGGTTAGTAGCGGACCGGGCGGACGTTGTCCTGCCTTGAAAACAAAAAAAATCCTAAAAGTCGATCGCAGCGCCACCTGCCGGGTCCAATTGTGAATCTAAACCATTCTCGAATCTCCACGAACACACACAAAAAATTTCATCAAAATCGGTCCAGTCGTTTAGGAGGAGTTCAGTCACATACACACGCACACAAGAAATATATATATTAAGATGGTAGGCAACGAAAAGAAAAGAAACGAAAACGAAGAGCGGAAACGAAGACGAAAACGAAAAGAAAGAAAATAGCAAGGGATTGTGAACAGCACAAAGCTACTGCTATTATTTATTTATTTGTTTTATTTTTATTTTATATTGTAAAATAGTAAACTCAGAATAGGCGTAATCTGAAGTATGCACTCTTCTTTATAGATTTACTCGTAGAAAGCTATTCGTATTACGTACACTGAAACAGCGTTGGTAAACGACCTGCTTTTGCTATTTTGAATAAAATATTTTGTTTTAACGAAATACGTTTTTTCTTCCAAACTGACTAACTACTGTTGGCCTGGCGGGCCTAAAGTTATAAAGTAACTTCTCGAAGTTTTTGGACGAGCGCCTAAGGCGCTCAGCCGTGTACCAACAAACTCAAGGGCGCCAAAGTGATGGAACTTCGGCTTGGGCTGTTGCCTTTAATGCAAAATCGCAATGCTAGTTGGCTAAACTATACAGACATGTATGCGTTAGTGAAACACGTATGTGTACCAGCATATGTGCCTCACTAACACGTAAATGTATTGTGAATCTCGCAACGTAGATAACATTAACTAACCAAACAAACTAATCAGAGGTCCATATTTATACTGAAACGTAGGTATAAATTAAGTAAACTCTTCAAACCCACGCGAATTATCATCGATGAACACATGAGATGTTATCGGCATACCTACTTGTCGTTGATTGTTTTAATTGGATATAATTAGGTCATCTTATAATATACATTTATCTTCGAAAATAGAAATTAAAAACATATTATTTCGTATTTAATAGAACACAAACGATTAGATATATCACAGGTTTAGTTCGTAATAAAAATTTAAAAACGCATCGATTGGCCGTAGTTCCCTCATATGAGTGTAGTCCGGTGAAGCTGTTAAGACCTTGCTAGGTGAATAGCGTAGTCAGTTCGAAAAAAAAAACCTCATATGAGTTACATGTGCTATTTTTTACCACTCTACTTACACACTATACGTTTCCAATATTCATCAACGTAAGTCTTAGATATAAACATCGCCATAATTAAAAAAAATAAACCTAGGATGAGCGGCAGTCTACATCAGTGTCACTTAGAATTTATAGAATAAATATGTATTCTATTTTCAGCTAACATTAGTAGTAAAACTACTGAAGAGGAAAAAACAGTCGCAGACAAGAATGACTCGAGGCCAGTGCATGAGAGATTCCCGCATGCTGTGCTTTTTGGACGCGCTTGCGGCGGGTCCATCATCAGTCCAAACTGGATTCTCACAGCTGCTCACTGGTACGTACATTTATATTCAGAATGAGTCTAATTCGCCAATTTATAAATTATACATTGAGATTTGTATTTTGTTTCTTGTATGGCACAGTGGTTAGAAACAGAATATTAGATATTGTATGAAGAGAAACAAACCTCAAAGCAAAAAAAAATAGCACGATTTTTAAACAAAACAATCTTTTGATTTATGATTGTATTAGGGAGCAAATATAAGCAATTCAAATGTACTCCTTGATCTTATAAAGAGTTATTTCTTTAGTTCAGAGAAAAGGAAACGATTATCATGGGTAAACACGCTACGTATTGTTATTTATTTCTAATCGAATGAACTACCTTTTTAGTGGAACTAATTTTAAACAGAACTATTTATCAATTATTTGTTAAAAGATGCTCGTGCCGAATGAATTTTATGGCTAGCGTAGGTGCGAAATATTAAATCACATCCGCATTTGTATCAATTTAATATTCGTTAAAAGGTTATTTTGTTCGAAGTGTGAAGGCAAGGCATCTTTAATTTTTTTATACCGGTGCAGTACTCGGCAAACTTTTTGGACGCTTTGAATTTAGCCGTAATTTCGGGCTAGAGCATAATACAGTCAAGAGTTAGAAACGAAACAAAGTTAAAAAAATATGAATATAGGAATCTAGAATTAGCATTTATTTATGAATCTAAAATTAGCATTTATTTATCCTTAAGCTGTCTCGATGAAATACATATAATATAATGCATCTTTATACTTATATTTCTGTTCTGCGCATCTATATTCAGAGCGATCAACAAATTTGCCTAGCACTATAATTATTATTTATTTTGGAATGAAGAAATGTTTACGAGGGTTATGCGGTATTTTGTTGGTACCGTGTAGGATACAAAATATAGGCTAAATTAATCATTAACCTAACATACACTGGTATATATTAGTAATCTAAAAGCGCAAAGATAATAAATAACATAAAAAAAATATTTTTTATGTTATATACGGAGCGTTTGGTTTGTCGCTACCAATATTTTTTCAGAACACTCATTAAACGTTTCTGGTTCTAAATCAATTAAAAAATATGTGCTTAATATTTGACCTAATTATCTAGAGACAAAATATATTATATATATATATAATATATATATATAAATAATATATATATATATATAAAATATATATTCAAGTATAGGTGGTAGAGTCACGCTGAAGCTATTACTGGTTTCAGCATGAATGGGCCGGCTCGCCCAGGGTAGTACCACCCTCTCACAGAAAACCGAAGTGAAGTAACAGTGCTTGCATTTTTGCGTTTCGTTCGGTCAGTGAGAGCGCCGGTAGCCCACCTCCTCCCTCTCCCTTCCAGTCCTCCTCCCTCTCCCTTCCAGCCCTCCTCCTTCCCCGCCAACACAGGCTGGCAACGCACTTGCACCGGAAGACTACCTCCCCTCCCCCTCTCCTTTGCAAAAGTCTATGGACAGTGGTGATCACTTAACATCAGGTGACCCACCTGTTCGTTTGCCTAAATGTATGATATGAAAAAAAATCCATTACGCGGCTTTGTTAAAGCACGTGGTAAGACGGTGTCATTGACCGTCGGATCGTGTTCACTGAAGCGTGAAAGAACTAACGACAAAGGATAATTTTTAGAGATGTGCCGATTATGACTTTGGCCGAATAGCCGACTAATGCCCGGTTTCTGAGGTACTTTAATTGTAGTTTATCAGTTCAATAGCGTTATCGGTTCGATAACTTGTCAAATTGCTTTTCTGAACACACAATCATATGATAAATGTCAGAAAACTCAACGGGTCATTTGACTGTTTATCTTATGGATAACTTTGTTGAGTCAATAACTATTGGTAGTTTAACCGAGTATCTTAGAAACCGGGCATAAGAGTGGTGCTTTTTCGTAAAAAGATGTTGTTGCGTAAAGATATTACTGTTATCTATACTAATATTATAAAGAGGTAAAGTTTGTGACGTTGTGAGTTTGTGGGTTTGTGGCTTTGTGAGTTTGTGACGTTGTGACGTTGTGGCGTTGTAAGGGGTAATCTCAGGAACTACTGGTCCGATTTGAATAATTTTTTCAGTGTTATATAGCTCATTCATTGAGAATAGTTATAGGCTATATATTATCACGCTAAGGCCAATAGGAGCGAAGCACAGATGAAAAATGTTTCAAAATCGAGATGTTTTCTTCTTTTTGAAAGCTTAGCAGAGTAGTAACTATTACTACGCCGACGAAGTCGCGGGCAGGGGCTATAATCTATATACTAATATTATAAAGAGGTAAAGTTTGTGAGGTTGTAGGGGGTAATATCTGGGGAGTCGGAGAAAAATGGTCGAACGAAAACGTTTCTTACGAACGCTGCCTTAATTATGAGATATATATGATTGAGTTCTAGAGAAAAGTTGTAGCTTGATAATGCCTATTACCGCCCAACGAAGTGGGCACGGGTTGGCTAGTTGTTCATAAAGTGGAAGAGCTCAACTGAAAATTAAGCAACATATACAAAAAAGATTCGTGTATGGATGGAGCAGTTTATGTTTAGGACTTTCGACATATCTTTTTTACTGTGCATCATGTACATACAATCTTAATTCAATATTAGTTAGTTTATTAGACATTTTTGAAGGTTTTATAAGTAGTTCCTTTCAGTTCCTGACGTTTATGATAAAGTCTTACGAGTGATACAGTCAGCAACATTTGTTTGAACTGTCGTTGTCAGTGACAATAATTTTGTAATTAAATCTTCTATTATTTAAATCAATTATACTATTATTCTTAAAAAAAATACATCTGAATAGTCGCAGTCACTCGCTGCACATTACATTAACTTCGACAGTTAAAGTTCAATTCGAGGCTGGTGACACTCTAAATACCGTTAAAACCAACAACAAATACACGAACGAAATCGATTTCAAAAATTAAAACATTATATATGACTAAAATAGATGGTTCAAAATTTATCATATAAATATAAAAATCAATCCAGAAAAACAAAAATACTCTTGACTTTTTTCGGACAACTATTCGCCCCTGTTTACATTTTTTTTTTTTTGTTTTCTTACAATGCAATTTGAAAAGGATAGTACCATCAACCGAGAAAGCAACTAGTATCATATATATCAAAAGTACTCAAATAGTAAATCTATAATGAAAAGTTTATTCATTATTCATTACATGTATCATAGCTGATACTCGCGACTTTGTCTGCGCCTATTATCTTTAATTATATTACCTTTACCTACTTCTCTTCCGTACTTAACTCGCGCCGTTATTCATATTACAATAACTTTTGATTAAATGGACTGATTTTAATGAAACAAAGACGAAATGTTACTCGAGGATATGCTTTATGATTTTCTTGGTAATGTTTTCTCGTAAACGCAGTATCTTAGCAATGATGCGTGTTCAAACAAGCCGGCAGACAGATATTTGTAAAGATGATTGAAATGTATTTTGTTATTATTCCTAGATACATGCAACAATTTTTTTCACGAAAATCGAAAAAGTACAAACCCGTTAAATTTACATTCTTATTACATGTATAGATAAAAAAAACTACATTTAGGAATATAATCTTCTGAATTTAATTAATCAACGGAACAAGGCTTCACCGTCCGCGTCCCTGCAGTAGTCAAAGTGCCTTGGAATTCACTGATTACTTTACCCTTTATTATTATCTTTACCTCGGAAAATGGAATGCTTAATGATAGCTTAAAAGTGTACTTAAATTAAGATATCATGAGTTACACTTGACATCAATCTACAATCACTGTAATTATGAAATGTCGTTTATATTCGTAACAAAATCAAATCAATAAATTCTGGTATTTGCATTACCAACTAAATTTAACACTTAAAATTAATAACTAAATAGCTTTTTAGTTATAATATTATTGCTTAAAATAGTATTTTATCGCACGCACTTACTCATCGAAAAGGAAGATTAAATAGTCTTGTATATAAGTAAAATATATGGCCTTTATCTAAAAATAAATTATCAGGACATCTTCGTTTACGTTTAGAGTTTTAAGAGACTATTTATAAGCGATGTATGTTTTCTGGACGCGGAGAAATGGGGCAAGCGGTATAATGTTTTTTCCCCTTGTACATAAAATATATTGTTAAGATAATAAACCTAGATCAAGTCACGGGTATCACCTAGTTAGAAACCTATTCACACAAAGTATAATACATATAAGTTTATGTAAATTGAAAATACGAAAATAAACAAGTCACATATATTCATAATACCTAAATTTAATTTCGAGTACATAGTGGGTATAGCAATTTAGAATTTTAATTCTGTTATCGTTTTAAATACTTTTTAGTTCGCTTATGTACTTTCAGTGAAAGACTAAGCAGGTAAATCTATCTACCGCAGCATAGCATTTATTTAATTGTTAAAGTATTGAATTATATATGGACCATATACCAGCTAATCAACAAACCGGCAAATAAGCAGTATACACTGTCCGTGACACAACTTTGATAACCCTTATGCACTAAAGTACAAATAATTTCTATTAAAACACACAGAGCGAAAGTTTAGACAGTAGCAATATTTATGGAGGATTCTCTGCACTCGATTGTCGTTCTAAAATCTAAATCAATTAAAAAAATAGGTGCTTATATTTGACCTAATTATCTAGAAAATTACAAAAATTATACTCAATCCTCTATGCGTCTATGTTAAAGTACAGTGTCAATGACCGTCGGGTGAAGTAAACGTGAGAACGGCATGAACAAAACAAAAGGGTTTATTGTCAGTTTTATTATCGCCGGTTAATAACTCCGGGTCGCCCCTTGCAGCTTTTAGCACCGGTTATTGCACCTAGGTTTATTACGTTTCTTTCTATACTTCTGAAAATCTTAGAACAAACTTTAACTTAGGTTCTCTTTGTTGTTTATTAGTATTTGTTTTAATATTATTATTATGTTAAATGTAACCTAGAACTATCATCTCTTAGAATATTGTAAGCGACTATCCTAACACCTGGTATACATTTTTATTATAAATTCAAAGGTAAAGTTCTATAGCCCGGCGATTCTCTTACACCCTATATGGTGTACACAAAATTCCAAAAGCGAAATATTAATGATGTGAAATAACGAACTCATAGGGCTATATTCATTATAAAACATTTTAACAGATAACTATTAATGCTCGGCCCAATAACATAACCTTTAACGAGCGACAATGCAACATCGACTTATGATTGGCCTATTGATAGCATGTGGTTTTAATTGAAAATGTTATCTCGACCGTAACCTCATAATCGACAATAAGATAAACTTTACACTCGGGTGAGTTAAATGAATAGAATCAGGATTTATTTTATTTTTGAAGCATTTCTGTACAAGGTTTTGATTTCAATATGTAAGCTGTTTGCAAAATGTATACTAAATTCTCATTTTATATGTTCAACCATCTATTACTTCTACTGATGTTAAAGATCTTGGTTATGTGTAGATTACAAGAAAAAATACATTGCATCTGCTTTGCGAAAAGTTGTTTATAGTTTCGTGAAGCAAATTGCAAACTAACAATCTGCAATTAACAATTCATAAAAAATAGTTCTGTTATTTGTTAGCGTCACGGGCACCATCCTGAACGGAGATGTAAAAGAGTTACATGAAACACTTATTACCTAAAACATCATCGTGTTCTGTCTGACACAGTATCACAAGCAGCGCGCCAGCGTGACGGTACCCAGTCTAACGAATACGCTGTGCCTCCTGCTAACAAAAATAGTCCAATACAACCTGAACTGCTTCTCTATACGCTATTCAATCGTTCACCCTGACGTTAAGAGGCCAACGAATCCCGTTACTCCACTCATTCGTCTTTATTTTTAACTAAATTTTCTACCTTGGTCGTGTTTATGTGCCTAATGTAACTATAAACTTAATTGCATTTAGATTTTTAATAAATTACATGGTGCAATCCGAGTAGATGATACTCGGTCATTTGTGAACCTTTTAGATCCTTCTTTTTTTATATTTAATTATATGATCGTACTATTTCGTAAAAAACCTAAAAAATAATTTCAATTCGACCTTTTTAACTTATCTTATTCCACTTTTATATTGTATTTACAATTGTATTTATATCTGGTCTGTAATTACCTCGTTTTAAGTGGAAACTACAAACGCAACATTTTCTTGCAACAAAGAGAAAAGAGATACCATACGAGTATATCAACATTAAATACAACCTTTACTAACACCGCCCTACACCCCATGATGAATAGTTAAACGTGAGCATAGGACGTATGTTACATAAACATGTTTTACTTGTCATTTTCTTTTTCTCTTGTTTTAGTCTTCTGAAGTATTTAAATATATTTTAATGACAAGTGCACGGAAAAACGCGTGACTAGTATTTTTTTAAATTAAATATGGCTCTTGATCATTCTCGTTATTAGCTTTCAAAAATCTAATCCGGTGTTAATTACAACAAATGGACAACTTATTTAGGTGAAACGTGATAGCTATTGGTCTCACAATAAACATGTTATTAAACGATTTCTATAATTTCCAGTACACTATTCACGAAAGGCTTTCACGTGCTGGCAGGCACTAACAATTCACACGCCGCCGATGGTGTTCAGCACAGAGTGAAGCGGCTCGTAATACATCCGCTGTTCACCGTCGGACCCTACTGGCTTAATGCTAAAGAATTCGACATCAAACAGGTGAGTTAATCAATTATACACAATTGGCAGCAGATTAAAATTATTCAACGTATTCGGTTCATATAGAAAAAAATCGCAGTAAGGTAACATTTAATGAATCCGTAAAAAGTAAAGAACTCTGCAAATAAGAAATGGTACTATATTTCACAGTACGAACAAGATGATTAGATATCGCATCAATCGATGTAGGTTCAAATCTTACAATGGGCCTAAGCTTTTGGTGAAGGAAAACATCGTGGCGACAGTATAGTATGGTGGTGGGGATTTTTCTAAGGCTGCTGCCTGCTGGCAATTACCCACAAGCCAAAATTTGTCTCCAAACACCTTTAGGAGTGTTGAGGCAGTTGTACTTGACAGCCCGTCCTTATAGGTGTGGCATGTTTACGATCTTAGACCATATTGGCACTTAACATCTAGTGAGATTGTGGTTAAACGTTATAACGAATAAAAACCATTTAAACGTATATGCATTTTCACAGATGTTGATTAAATATAAGAACCAATCAAGACATATGTAATCATTAAATACTAAGTTTCAGAAATTCGGTATCTTCTTAACCCTGCCCTCCCAATATATTCTTGATAATTTAATGTATGTCAGCAAAAACTTAGATATGCTGGATCTAGTAAAAGACTAACATAATTTAAATATTAGAAACAGCAACAAATTGGTCATTCCATGCTTCAGGCTCACTAAATCCAAAAACAGTTTTTTAGGTAATAGTGTTAGGTTTTATAACAAAGTCTCAAAACACATTACCAATTTGCCGGATAGTGAGTTCAAGAACCATGTCAAGCGGGTTTTCATATCTAAAGGCTATTATAGGGTGGATCAATATGTGAACGACTGTGGAAATGACGCCCCTCTCTGTGCATCCACTAATAACGAATGTAACTATTTATGTTTTGTAAAAATATATAACACGAAGAGATAAACCAGATCGAGTTTCTTGCCGGTTCTTCTCGATGACTGGGTTGTTTTCCGAACCGGTGGTAGCTTTGATGTTCATAAGTGTCTTCTCAAGGCCTAAATTGAATAAAAGATATTTTGATTTTGAAAATCACCTTACTGTATATACACTGTAAGCTTCTATAACGAACCTTGAGAAATATTAATTTAATATGCATTCTTTTATACATAGAATTATGAAACCGCTTACACTTCAATCGGACTGCTCGCAGCCTTGTTACTTTATGTTATACTAGCAGGCCCGGCAGACGTTGTCCCGCCATGATTATAAAAAAATCCTGGACAAATTATATACCAAAACGTTCCTCGTGAATCACTTTATCCACTGGTGAAAACCGCATAAAGATCCGTTGAGTAGTTTTTGAGTTTATCGCAAACAGACAGACAGACAGACGCGGTAAGGGACTTTATTTTATACTATGTAATGATATTTTTTAACAGTTTTGTGACAGACCATATTCAAACCGCCAACCAAATTTTACTAGACAAGCGGTATATTTTGAAACAATTGTAAATTAAACTATATCTATTTTTATATTTTTCTGTTATCTCATAATTGTAACAATATATAGCTTATATTGGTCGTGATCCAGTCAGACACAATACCCGATTCTACCACCGGGCAAAATCTATGAAACGCAAGCACACAGACGCTGAGAATTATATCGCTTTCAGTCTTCTGTAAACATTTTTATTCCTGTAATAAGTTGGCAACATTTTGGTCTTATAAGAGTATTTAGGCATCATTAACTATAAGTAATAGCAAATTCTTCGTTTTTAAAGCGTAATTGATGTTTTGATATGTACAGATTTGGTTAGCTCGTGATTACTAGAATAATGTGTTATTACAGATATTTATAAATACTAGTGGGCGCGCCCAGTGGTCGACATTCGACCATAGTTCATTGATTTTTTTAAAGTTTGAACTTTATTGGGGTTCTTTTGTCAATAATCTATAATCAAAGGTTTTCATTATGGCTACTCAGTTATTTGCCACTTTTTTTAAACTAAATGAAAATTGAAATTAATTATAAATTTGAAATAAAAAGCAGTCGTTTACATAAGGTGGTAAGGCTCTCAAATTCTAAGTAAATATAACTTTGCAAAAATAAGGAATTTTATTGCAACTTACGACACAGTTTTCAATTAATTTTACACGACACCATAAGTGCGTGGTAGTTCTGGGTGATATTGAATTAAATATAGTCTGTACATTATGAGGAATAGTAATGTGCCCAGTATCATCCTTTGGAAAAATAATGGATACACAATAGAATCAAATGATGAATCCAAAACAAAGATGTTTTTAATACTACCATTAACTTTTGAAAATGAATTCATTTTTGTTCATAATTCATCATCAACTGTACTAAATATAATTGCTACATCAAGTTGAACTGCATTATTGTAACCGCGGAGAACTAAGTCATGGATTACTTTCATGACCAAACAAATTTTCTTATTTTGATTTTACAAAGTATATTTTCGCTCATTTCTTTATTGAATCATCATTTGAAGTGAGTTCACCATAAAGAAATACTAAACATTAAAATATTGACATTGACTTTGGAAATGTTGCTTTATTCTTATGACAACATGAAGCAAAGTGACATGAAGTGAAAGCAGTCCTGTCACCTAAAAATGTTGACATTCAATAAAACCAAAGAGAATAATAATTATTACATTGGTTCCATACATTTACTAAAAATAAATTATTTATCAATTAATTATTAATGTATATTATGAATTTACATATTATATTATTATAAAATTAACCTACAGTTTGACCAGTTGATTACAAAGGTCATGTAAGGCATGCAACGTCAGTCATGTTAAAAATATTGAAAAGTTAATTGGAACGTAAAACTAAAATGACGGATGTCAATAAGACTTTCATTTACATGTGTGTATATGTTGTGTAAAATTCAAGCAGTAGTGTGAGTAATGCATATTTTAATTAATTTAATGTATTTCTAATTCATTTTATATAAAAAAAATAGCTTTCTACACTTCTTCTACATATAAACTTTAACTATGCCAAACTTCACCTTCATCAGTACGCGCAATTCGATTAAAAAGGGATACAAAGTTTTGGCTTCACGTATTAATATATAAGATCATATAAAACACGTGTCCGTAATAAGTCGGTACAATATGGCTAATTATTAAATTGAAAATTATATTTAAACAATGAATTTAATCTTGCAATCAATACATATAATAAGAATGAAAAACTAACGTATTTTTTAAATTTTTGTGAAAAAAAATTAAGAATAAGTAATAAGAAAAACTCAATCATTTTTAGACATATCTCTCTGTATGTCTATCTATTTATTTGTTTGGAGATGCGTCGCTGCTAAAGTACTGCGTTCACGATAAAACCTCACAATATCATATACCATGTCCTGGTGTAACATTTAGTCTTTGTTTCATTAAAATCGGTTTGCTCTGTCAAAAGTTATTGTAATTTTAATGACGACGCGACTTAAGTACGAGAGAAGTAGATAGGTAAATGGATGTAATACATCCCGTAAATTTTATTGGTCACTAGTTATTACACAAGGAACTAAGTCGCGGACACAGTTAGTAAATAATAAACACGTTGTAGTATGCTGTTTAATGCGTATTTCTTTTTACACCGATCTCAGGCGCCGAGTTTGCACGTCACACGTGCTTACTTTACATTTATCTAAAAACGCTGACTTATCACAGCGTGTGTGGTCAATGTGACCACGTGGCAAATTTAAATATATAATGCATGAAATACTTGAAATATGTATATTAATATGAAAAATATGTATTCATTGAGTAGTTCGAAAATAAATCGAATTTCCGATCATCATAATGTTAGAGGAAATATTTTGTATTAACTGATTCCCGCGGCTTCGTCTGCGTAGTTCAAGGCATGCTCACCACACCGCTTTCCCCACTTCTCTAGGGGCAGAAAATACTCGCAGAATACGTACACATGCAGACGCACGTATTAAAATAGTAGTTTCTAAAAAAATTAATTTAAATTAAAATGTCTTGATATTTTTTTTAGTTGACCAAATGTCTAACGACTGCAACTGAAAATACTTGATCAAAATGTATCCTTTAGTGTTAGCGCCATTCGCGCATATACGAGTATATACAGAGCTTTATTAATTTATTTATATAGAAGATTATAATTGTGTGTCTTACTATTACAGGTAGCTGCGAATTGGGACTTTTTACTTGTAGAACTCAGAGACCCTTTACCTTTGAACGGCAAGACAATGGCAGCTGTAAAGTTGGATGACCAGCCCAGTCTTCCTGCTGGCCTAGACGTCGGCTATGCCGGGTACGGCACCAGTCATCACGGGGTTTGTACAGTCTCAATTGTAACTAGAATATTATATTATGCTTGAGAATATTTTACTACATTTTCATCATTCAGCTTATTTTATAATATCTGATATACGAAATGATTGTATCTGTTAATAAATAGTCATATATCGGTTACCAGTTACTTTGAAAGAGAAGCGAAAAATATCTTTAAAGGTATCGACATAAATATTAATCACTGACTAATACCGAACTCGACTCAACTCATTTAAGTTAGTAACAAAGTGCGATTTTCACAGCGTAGATGCTGGACATGATCCAGTAGAGTAATCATGCAAATCATTAGACGACTTATTTAATATTCACATGATGGTGGATATTTAACACAATTATTGTTCATCAGGGTACTATGAGCAGTCAGATGCACGCAATGGAGCTATCGGTCCAGTCCAACCAAGTGTGTTCGACTCTAGAACAGTTCACGCCAGAGGATATGCTATGTGCGAAGGGACGTCCACCTAGATATGATTCCGCATGCAATGTAAGAAAAGTTTTTTTTTCTCTTCTTCACATCCCTTTATTTTCCCAGCAACGTCATGTCGACTAACTACCATAGTCAATACACTTTCTGTTACAATAAATAGTTAATTTTGATATGCTTTTATGAGTGTCATAAGGTTAAAACTAAAACTAATATATAATACCTAACCATTATAAATCTAATAATAATATATATTACAGGGCGATAGCGGCAGCGGATTGGTGGATGAAACAGGTCGTCTGGTCGGTGTAGTATCATGGGTTCAGAATGACGCCATAGAATGTAAAAACGGCAACCTGGTTGTGTTCTCGCGCGTTAGCAGCGTGCGTGACTGGATAAAACAGGTCACTAAAATCTAAGTGATCCCTTATGAAAGTAAAGTATACAGCATTATATAGAATCAGTTAAACTAGTTTAGTGATAGTGAAGCAAGCAGATGTCCATCAGTGGATTGTAATGGATATCAGAGTTGTTGCGTTTGCTAGTCAAATTTATGATCTTATGTTTCGTTAACTTACTTCTAAACTGTGTTTTATACATTCCAACTGTATGTACCCTCGTCTTACTTGTGACTTACATATTAGTTTTTTTTATAATAAGATATAATATCGAGTATAAAGATAACTGAAATCAAACATGGTAAAAGATGGCTTTTACTGTTATGAATTAATACTACTTTATTCAATTTAATGTAATCTTATACACATATGTACTCAAATGCTGTACAATATCGGAATTTGATCAAATATACGGCATCCAAGAAGTACAGGATTTTATTTTTTTTAACTTCTTATGAAATCTTTATCCTCTTTATTTATTTTTCTTTACCTTAAACCCTTGGGACAACTTACAGCTAAGTACAAAGTTAAATTAAATATGTAACGATAAATGAAGGTCATTAACAAGTTTCAGCATCTAGATGAATAAAAATATATAGTAAGCAGAATTAAATTAAGATATTAAGAAACAGAAATTTACAAAATTCAGATCGCTAACCAATTTATATGTCGTGGAAAGAAGTATTCTTAGAATCGAAGTAACAAAGTTGTCGATTCTGACAAAATACCTCCACTTTGATACATGATGATCTCTTAAGGTGGTTTAAGTCATAGGCTTAAACGCCAAGGCCCTAGCACCCACACCCGCCCGTCCACTGCGAAACCCGTCCCAAAGCCCGGGGAAGCTGTGAAGGTCAATACGAATCTTAATACAAAATATCGATATTAGATATACACAGGCTGCTATACCACGAGTCGCTAGTCTGACCCAAGCCGCGCATGCGCAATATGGTCGGTCACGCTTACTAACATGTCATGACGCGAAATTATAAATATACAAAATAAATTTATCTCCTGCCAACAAAATGCCGCTCAATGGCGCCTAATGAAGTTTTCACTTCAAAAACCCGTGCAATCCGCCTGCACCCTGAAACAGGCCTTAGTGTTATCAAAAAAAATTCTATTCGTTATTTCTTTACTCTACATACTTCACAATTCATAATATTGTTACAATACAGTTAATAGCGTGAAGAAAAACTTTGCAGCGCTTATTTTGGTAAAATTTCGACTACGACCACAAGTATAATAAAAACAATCCCAAATCTTAGAGGCGTATTATAGATGTTTTCGGAACACAGAACAACACATTTTTTAAAGATTTTGATACGCTTAATTTATTCGCTAACCTAAATACAAAGCTATAATTTGGAATATTTTTCAACAATATTTTCAATATGCTTATTGTGATTAGAGTTGAAGATAGCCTCTACATCTCTGGAAGTATTAGCTCGAGTTTATATAGCATTCTTAAGTTTGGAATTGTATAAAACCGAATTAAGAGACAAGTACCTCCACCAAATAACCGTAAAGATAATAGAAATAGTATATTTTTATTAACGAACCGTTTAAAAAATCAACCATTATTGTAAATGGTCCATCCAGCCTTCAATATTCTGCCGTTATTTCAGTCATGAAATGTGTTGATGTGTAGTGTTGGTATCATATGTTTATCAATTTTTAAGTTATAATATTGATGTCTGTTACACATAAGTTTCTAAGAATACTTGATCAAATTTTATTTAAACATATTTGATTGATGAAGGGCGAGCCCGATCGCATCAGAAGAGTCAACATCGATCTGATGATGCTCCGTGATGGAACGAAACACGTGTTATCGATTGTCGTGATTAGACGTCAATCTGCAACATATTTTATTGATAATTATTATATGTATACTAGCTGTTCATCCCGACTTCGTACGGGTTTACTAACAATGGAGCTATAGGTAAAAAATGGGAATTTTCTATTGTTAACGCTCCCGCAACCCCCCTTGTGGGTGGAATTTCGTAAAATCCGTTCTTAGCTGACCTCTACTCGGCGAAAGGAATATTCCTACCATATTTCAAGTCGCTACGCCTTATGGTTCCAGAGATATCGTGATGAGTCAATATATAGGTGGGAATCTCTTATATATATATATATATATAAGAAGATAGATAGAAGAAGATTAATTAATACATTGTAAAATTAATATACACACATATATATATATATATATATATATATTGATTAATTGATCCGCTTTTTGTTGCAGTTAGAGGTAGTAGTGGTCAATCAATTCCAGGCGCAAGTGCAAAGTAGCGTCCACTATAATATTTATTTAAACATGTTTAAAGAATTGATTCAGAGATTGGGTAATTAAAAGATTCTTAAAATAAATCTCAGAACGATCTGCCTTAATTATTTTACTCGTTAAATTCAAACTAAATAATATGTATGAGATTCAACATGATTGATAGCATTATTAAGATCGAATTTATATTGTCTTCATGTTTCTCAAAACATTAATAGGAAAATATTTCCATGGAAACTGTGAGACATATTTACGATATGGCAAGTCTCCTTACAGGAAAATAAACGTAGTAACCTATATTTAAATTTGCATTTTTATTCATCCTTAACCCATCTCAATTCCGAGTATTTCCCCAAATCTTTATAAATAAACTGATAGAGATATGTTGTCCGCGCATACTTAATAACCACTGGACAAATTTAGATCATTTTTTTGTTTAACTTTTGTGTAGCTTTATCCTTATTTAAAAAATATTACGATAGCTTAATTAAATACAAGGTTAATAGAGTCTAAGGAAGCTATGATTTTCATAAGCACTGCGCTTTCAGCAACATGGTTTTTACTTGCCGTGAAGTTGTTTTTGTCTGTACATAAAACATATTATTAAGATAATAAACAACGCAGTCGACATCCAGAGTTTCAGCTGGTATTAGATAAACATCTCCTTGCTACGTAAACACTGATCCAGGAGACCTGAAAGCACTGCAATATGTATTGGATGTTAACTCGGTGCCTGGCGCAGTTGTTCACGCACCCGCAGGCAGATTTGCTTATCTGTGCAGCAGTATTTTTTGTTGTAGCACTGCAAAGTGACTGCACTGTACCTGGTGGTAAGCACAGTACAATCCAAAAATAATGGCGATCATTGAGAGAGACTTATAGTATACTAGCGGGCCCGGCAGACGTTGTCCCGTCCTGATTATAAAAAAAAACCTTGACAAATTATATAACAAAACGTTCCTCATGAATTACTTTATCAACTGGTGAAAACCGCTTGAAAATCCATTTAGTAGTTTTTGAGTTTATCGCGAACAGACGGACAGACAGACGCGGTAGGGGACTTTGTTTTATACTATGTAATGATAATGATATTAACCCTTAGATTTATGAAACCTCTAACTGTGATTTTTATAAAACTAAACTATTGTTTTCTAATATCAAGGGAAACTACAGTAACTGTATGTTTAATTTTAATAAGGAATTTTTTATCACTTTAGACTCAAAGTCTGATTGATCGACCTTCACTCTTAATCTTGTAAATGTTAACCACTTCTACAGGTAAACTATTAAACATTATCTAAATCGTCTAAATCAATCTATCCAAATCGTTATTCTAAAAACCAATTACATATATACACAAGAATATTTCTTTTAATATGCATTTACGTATAGTAAAGTATAAATTGTAGTATACAAAGGATGACCTAGATAGTGGGCCTCATCTTGAGAGAAGACATGCGCTTAGTCACCACGACGACACACGACATATCGGTGATTTAAGACGACCAGAAATCTGTAGTTCGTATTTTACATGTACTCCTTTCATGGCGTCTAGATTAAAGACTATTTTCTTATAAGAATGGTGTTACTAATTAGTTGAAATCAGAATAGTGTAGTTGAAATCAGATTAAGCGAATTACAAATATTCATTGGGTGTTTTCCAGAGTTTATTTACAGAATCGAGGGTATATAAAATAGCAGGAAACCAAGAAGTACAAAAATATAGGAATAACTCAGTGAAATTAATTTTATACCAAATGCGCAATAGTTTTTGACGTTCTCGCATTCCAGGCAGACAAGATAGCCTTACTACTTTGCTAACCTGTTTCTATGGTTAAAAGAAGACATTTAAATCAGCTAAAAAAGTACACAAACGAAAGATAAAAATACTTTTCCTCTTGCTAGTGTAGTTAAATCTTCATATATTTAGTACTTAACGGTATCATGTTACCTCACAATTCTTCAAAGTTTTGGACCTCATCCTCCACGGGTAAGCATATTCAGTCACAAATTATGCTGACTTCTTACAGAAAGATATTACTAAAACTGAATTTATTAACGGTGAAACACTGAAAATATTATTACAAAAAACAAGACATAACTGACAGTCAAAACCTATTTATACATATAATAAGAATCTAACATGTCTGTAATTTTTAGATTTTTCTGAAAAAAATGTTACAAGTGTCTAGGAATATGTAATAAAATACATTACAATTATTTTTAGAAGTTTCTGTCAGTCTGGCTGTCTGCTTGAATAGGCAGCACTGATAAAGTATTACGTTTATGGTAAAACATCAGGAAGAAAATAATAAAGCATATCCCTGAGTAACATTTACTTTTTGGTTAATTAAAGTAGGTTTACTCTAAGAAAAGTTATAGTAATTTTAATGACGACGCGATTTAAGTACGAGAGAAAAGTAGATAGGTAATCACTCTTTTATTACATTAGGTTCCATGCGGACGAAGTCGCGGGCACAGATAGTTTATTAATATAAACAATAAGTTTAAAATATCCATATAGTTCTAAAAGAAATTGGCGTAAAAAAAAACTCCTAAAATCTCAGTTACTTTATTTAGCTTTATTTAGAGACGAGTGGGCTAACTCGGCAACCTTGGCTTAAGTTCTATACAGTCGTCCTATACATGGTCATATAGTGATTCAACGTGACACTCACTAAGTATATCAAGCAAGCATTATTATATCTGAGTAGGTATACATGCGGTACGGGATGACAACAGGGAAACGATTGACGTAAGAAGCAACCCGCATTATTTTGTTATCTGGTGTAGTTATGCGTCAATATTATTCGACCGTGAGTAAGTTGCTTATTTTTGTTATTAGGACTGTATTGTTTGTTACAGTTGTTTCTTAACATGAATCAGTTTGTCTTCAAATTTTTTATTCATGCCGTGTGATATACTGATTGAAGCAGTATGATTCCTTTTCTAAAACAATCGTTATAGTCAGTCCTCTCCAGCTGATAGCTAGATATAAACTACTAGCCGACCCGTGCCCACTTCGTTGGGCGGTAATAGGCATTATCAAGCTACAACTTTTCTCTAGAATTCAATCATATATATCTCATAATTAAGGCAGCGTTCGTAAGAAACCTTTTCGTTCGACCATTTTTCTCCGACTCCCCAGATATTACCCCCCACAACCTCACAAACTTTACCTCTTTATATTATTAGTATAGATTATAGATAATATAATTAGTTAATAGCATCTGCCCGCGACTTTGCACGCGTGGAATAGTTATTTTGGGCTAAAACACATCGGAAGCTCTCAAAAGGAAAAAAATGCCCCGATTTTAAATTTTTTTTCATTGTTGCTCCGCTCCTATTGCCCTTAGCGTGATGACATATAGCTTATGACACTCACAAATAACGTGGCTTTCTATTGGTAAAAGAATTTTCAAAATCGGTTGAGTAGTTTCTGAGATTACCCCCTACAACGTCACAAACCCACAAACTTTACTTTTTTATAATATTAGTATATAGATTATAGCCCCTGCCCGCGACTTCGTCCGCGTAGTAATAGTTACTACTCTGGGCTAACGCTGACACACAGCAGAAGCTCTCAAAAAGAAAAAACATCTCGATTTTGAAACATTTTTCGTCTGTGCTCCGCTCTTATTGGCTTTAGCGTGATGATATATAGTCTATAACCATTCTCGGTGAATGAGCTATATAACACTGAAAGAATTTTTCAAATCGGACCAGTAGTTCTTGAGATCACCCCTTACAACGCCACAACGTCACAAACTCATAAACTTTACCTCTTTATAATATTAGTATATAGATTATAGCCCCTGCCCGCGACTTCGTCCGCGTAGTAATAGTTACTACTCTGGGCTAACGCTGACACACAGCAGAAACTCTCAAAAAGAAAAAACATCTCGATTTTGAAACATTTTTTATCTGTGCTCCGCTCCTATTGGACTTAGCGTGATGATATATAGCCTATAACCATTCTCGATGAATGAGCTATAACACTGAAAGAATTATTGAAATCGGACTAGTAGTTCCTGAGATTACCCCTTACAACGCCACAACGTCACAAACTCACAAACTCACAAACCCACAAATCCACAAACTCACAAACTTTACCTCTTTATAATATTAGTATAGATATTGTAGTATGTAATCAATTTTGTATTTTAAACATCCTATAACTTGCTATTAAATTTCACGATAACTATCGTTCTATATCACAAAGATATTATTCCACACAACATGTTAGTTATAGCGGCCTTCCTTAAGATAGATGCAAAGGCGGAAACAGTATTTATTTCCGGATTTTTCTAGCATTTCTTATGTTTCTAATTTTATGATGATGGACGTTATAAAACCACTTTATTTAACTTGTTTACATAAGATATAATTATCGCTAAAATCCATTCTCGATTGTAATCATAAAGAACAATACATCACGGTGTATATACTTCTAATGCATTTATGTAGAAACTTTTGCAATGATAATTTTGGGTGCATTACATTATATATTTATATTTTTTTTTTAAATATTTTTGTAATTTCCAATAAGACATCGATAATACGAATACGTTTTTTTTCCTCGTTATTTTTTGTCGAGGGTTTGTTCAAAGAGAACATGCCACCCTCGTCCATACTGCATGCAAAAACAACTTATAAATATCCTAACCTCTTACTATCATAAAACTAAATTAAAAAAACAATATTACAATCACTTTCTTCTTTTTTGTTCATTTAAGTTTCCTCGTGACATTTTTTCTCTGCATCAGTCGAAAACTTTACCAAAAAAAAGAAATATATATATGTAACCCGTTTTTAGAGAATTCCACGGTACATATTATGGTACGAATAAAGGAACATCGCGCCATGGGATGGGCATTGCACATTTTAACAATTAAAGAAGTTGATAAGTCGAATCTATGCGCATTTTTTAAACCTGATCTAAATTGAAACCAATTTCTTGTCTAGACATGAAATTACCCAACAGTATTCTCTCTTCCTTATCCATCCCTTTTCCCGATATTTGGGGTCAGGTTTCCTCACATAGAGAAGATAACACTATCTCCTCAAGGGTCGAGTTAAAACCTTTATCCATAAATATTCTCCAAGATTTCTAAAAATTATAAAAAGCTTCACGTAATTTACATCTTTATTCCTACTAAATTGTGATGTATTATGTTATATTATATTTACATTACGTTACATCATATTCTAATTTTTTTTTCTCAAGCAGCAATAAGTTGTCATAGCATATGACATAACAATTAGATTTTAATGAACATACAGGAATTATGAAATCTTTTTCTAAAATTAAATTGTATTTGCTTTAAATCCTACGAATAAACATAAAAGAATGTAAATGTATAGGATAAAACACTTTTAATCGCTATAAAGGTTTAACCCTCGTTGACTGACGCCAATAACGGCCATGGTTTCTACCAGCTGGAATTAGCAGAACTGTGAACGACATAAACACGTAATCGATAAAAAATATATAAAACCTAGACGGCGACGCGTTGAGAAGTAAATCGATTCATATAAAGTGTGGTGTTCGCGCGAGCGGATCGAAATAGTAGCACAATGTGTTGTCGAAGACAGTTGACTGTTTACGTAGTGGTAGCGCTGATCGCGTGCGCTCGCGCCGGCCCCGGTGCTAACGACATACAACTAACCAAAGAAAAATTAAGTGAGTGCCCAATTTATAATATATTAATATGTCAAAATCACTTATTTGAATTTAAAAGTGCAATATTTTATCATGGATATATATTTCCATAGCGTTTAAAAGTTCTCAAAGGTTGGTACAAATGTTAATTTAGTTTCGACCAGATTTAAAACGGAATATATATTTTAAATAGAATCAAAATGTTTTTATCGACAACATACACAATATATATATATATATATATCAGGAAGTATCTTATTGAAATATTACGTATTCCTACAAAAATGGTAATATTATTGATCTACCTTACTTATTTATATTTATGTACACCTAGTTTATTTCACTTGAAGATTTGATATTACAAACTAGGCAATTATGATTATAAAGATCCTTACCTGTTTATAATATGTTATTAAGAAAAATTAAATATAATAAACCACTAACGCAATTAATTTTACAAAATTTCCAGGTCACAATTTTTTGTGCTTATTCTAGCCCAATGAAAAATACGGTGACCATACTTACTATATTAATTTTAACTTGAACGTAAAAACATAATACGGCGGTTTAGAAAAAAAATTCTCTGTCTAATTTATCTTCGTCGAATTTATTCAATGTATTTTATTTTACTTGGTGTATGTAAAACACGTGGTATTCACGCACTGCAACATCTAAGTTCGTAAAGATAAATTGAACTTTGACATTTATTCTAATTTTTTCATTGATAAAAGCAGATAATGTAATTCGATATCTATTATTTTTTTTAATATAAAACAACATTATATTAAAATGATATAGGTAATCGACATTATGTGACACCCACATTAAGCATTTGTTTATAAAATTTCAAGTTACATATATATTTTTTTCTACATTAATTCACGCATGTACAAAAATTTATAAATACTAGTTAATCTTCTACTTTATCAATGAGATAACACTAGATATCATAAACTACGAATATATAAGGATTATACAAACATTCATCGAACCACTAACAGCGTTTTCATATTATCATATCTCATATTAATTCTGGCATGGACAGTAACAAATTATAACAAAAACTTACATCGGTGAAGAACATTAGACTTATACTAAACAGTGGTTTTACTATTATTAATACTAAATGTGTAATAATGTATATGCTATATATGTTTGTCGTGTGTACTTTAATCTACATATATTATTTAGGTATGTAAAAGTGTTTAAAAATTTACGCTATACAGAACATCACAAAAAAGTTCCTCATTAAGCGCCATGTAGAATATAAAATGACAGTCTTAAGAAAAAAAGATGAAATTAATGGAAAAAAAGTTATACACGTTGAATTAAAAAATCGATTATAACCTCACAATTAAGTGTCTGTGTAAACACTCCTTTTTACCAGAGTTGTTGTTTTATATGTCGGAAAGTTTCTATTATTTTAAAATTATTTTGGTTATTTTTCAACAGACAAAAGTGTAGAGAGCTATTTACTAAAGTTAATTATTTGTTACAGTGTATGTCATAATATAAAGACAATTAGCTAATAACAATATTAACTTTATCACGCGTTATTTTGTTTTTGTAAACAAAATTCAATAATGATATCGTTTGTGTAGAAATGCTTTAGTTACCAACATTTAACTAATCCACATTTTCATAAATATAAATAAAACTAGCGGGCCCGGCAGACGTTGTCCCGCCCTGATTATAAAAAAATCCCGGACAAATTATATACAAAAACGTTCCTCGTGAATCATTTTATCCACTGGTGAAACCCGCATAAAGATCCGTTCAGTAGTTTTTGAGTTTAGGGGGCGTTCATAAATTACGTGAGATTTTTAAGAGGGGAGGGGGTCGAATCAAATCTCATCTAATCTTAAGTTGGAGAGAGGGGGGCCTCGGCAAATATCACGCAATTTTTTTCTGATTGAAACAAAAAAAAATACTGTTTTGGTCCATTTAATCCAGATTGTACATGCTTAAGATTTAATATTAAGCGTAATCGTAATACGATTAAGATCATTCACTAATTTGTTCGAAAGAAAATAATTTCATTTTCTTTTTACAATAACAATCCAACGCGTTTACGTAAGAAATCCACATTTTGAAAAATCTCACGTGAGATTGGGGGATGGGGGAGGGGGTTGAATAAAATCTCACGACATCTCACCAGGGGGGGAAGGAGGGACAGAAAATTTAAAAAAACACCTCACGTAATTTATGGACGCCCCCTTATCGCGAACAGACAGACAGACAGACGCAGTAGGGGACTTTGTTTTATACTATGTAATGACAATGAGTGAGTCAATTTTTTTTTTATTGTAGCTCGGCAAAATGACTGTACTGTGCCTGATTATTTATTTATTGTTATTATTGCTTTCATTAATGTTTGCTCACAAATATGTATAAATTGTACGATCATTGTTATATATAACAAAAATAAAACGAAACATGTATGACAGTACAGTAATTTTCTCTATACAAAGTCATCTCATGTTTTTCTTTTTTGATATAATAAAAAACAGAAGCATAAGTGTATTAGTAGTTATCTAGTTCATAGTACAATAATTATACAATTTCCCGTAGATAAACACTGGGGTAGTTATGGAAACATCAATAATTGCATAGAAAATCGAAGCGAAGCAAGTTTTTCTCCGATAAGCAACGCTTATTGGGATTCAAGGACTGTACTGCTGTACTGTAATTAGCGAGCAATTAAAATCGTACTACACCTATTAAAATTTTACTGTCATTTACCACAGCATAACATAAAAACAATAATATAATACTGCGTTAAGTTAAAAACAATATATACAAACAATTATGTTTTCTGTTACAATGTACGGAAGCACGTATACAATACAACCAATGTAAATATATTTAAAAGAGAACAAACGAAGCCTTGATCGTACCCGCCTAAGGATGAGTTCAATGTTCTGGCAGGAATTTAATCTGCAATCGCTGTGATATTTAAACTTCCGTGCGCAATTCAAGCATAATCCATCATATATCTCGCTTCGGCATATTTAAAAGTGGCAACCTGATGTTAACTGTTCATTGCAGGCGATAAATATTTATACCCAACCTCAAAAGGATCACAGGTTTGTGTTAGAACACGCCGTGTGCCAGTGCTTGTTGCTATCCACACTTTTACTACCGGAATACAGCGCTATGAATTTTGTTGTAGAAATACGTGTACCTCTGCACTCGAACCTTACACATTGTTTAGCAATTTGAAAAAAAAATCTATAATGACGACAGGAAATTTGCTGCCAAAAACATGAACCAACTTTATTAAAAGATCGACTCTACAGCCGAAACTACTACAATAAGATGAACATACAAACTCAGGTTTACAGCATAAAAGAAGATCACACCACCTTCATATTTCTGGATAAAGGATATACCGATTTATAAGTCTATAAATTTTGTACAAATTTGACTCTGACCTTTACTCGCGGAATGTAATAATAAATGTTATACGAAACAAACTTAGCTATTGATTATGAATATTACTTAAATATTATATATGGTTTCTCCATGAATACCATAATAACAGTTCTAATATATTGTTATGGTGAATATATAATGAGCCTAAATGTAAACGCACGGTATTACTGATATTACTAAGAACAAAAAATAAATATCTGTGGATTTAAAATAATTTTAAAGATGTTTTACTTTACACTGAATTTTTAAAACACTTTGGTTGGTCTTGTCTATTCACATATGGGTGTAATTTAATTTTAATATACTAAAAAGTGATTATTACTATATGTCTAAACTTTAATAATTATTTCTTTATTATTAGGTTTTCATTATTATACTTTCTAAGAAGTAATTACTAAACTGCATTCTCCTAATTGAGAATTTTTATTTGAAAGAACTATACATTTAAATGATTACGTACACAACAGAAATAAAATAAATAACAAGAGACTGTGAACAGAACAAAGCGACTGTTAGTATGCACTGGTTTATCAGTTTGTAAAATTCTGCTCATTAATATGTATTTCGTACAAGCAAAACAATAGAAGAAATTACCAAATTTTGGATGTAAAATGGTAAATTATGATTATTCTGAATGGTAATTTGAAATATACATTCTTCTTTATAGATTTACTCGTAGGAAGCTCTTGGTACAGCATGCATTAAGACAGCGCTGGTACATGACATGAATTTGCCAATTTGAGGCCAATATTTAATCATTTCTGCTATCCTTGCTTATACGATATATGTTTTTCCTTGGACTGGCTAACCACTATTGACCTGATAAAACTTTACAAATTCACCGGGCTTTTTGGCCGAACGTTATGGCAACAAGGTCACCAAATTAGCCGAACCTCAGCTCGAGCTGTTGCCTTGAGTGCAACATCCCGAGTCTGTCTAGGCTGGTTAGCTACACTAATCATGTATGTATTAGTGAGACACGTATGTGTAACGGTATGTGTGCCTCACTAACACTTACATTAATTTCGAATCTGACAATTTGTCTAAAATTAACTAACAAAACAAACTAATCAGGAGGCCGTATTTATGCGTCTTCAACCCTATGCGTTTCCAAGGCAACAGCCCAAGCTAAGGTTCGGCCACTCCGGCACCCTTGAGTTTGTTGCCAAACGGCAAAGTCCTTAAACGCTCCCTTAGTAGTCCGGTGAAGCTGTGAAGGCCCGTCAAGCCAATAGCGTAGTCAGTTAAAAAAAAAACAAACCCTTTGCGAATTATCATCTATGAACGCATTCCGGAGATCTACTTTTTTTTTCTTTAGGCAAAATTACATCAACTTGTAATATAGCTTTATCTTCGAAGATAGAAAAAGATACAACACTAATTTCGCATTTAATACTTCACAAAGAGTTAAATACGCAATAAACGAGACTATCACAAGTTCATAATAAAAATTTTGAAAACGTGATGTAATCGACGATGACTCAAGGCAAATATTATTTTTAATTGTGTCATAGAACTCTACGATGACGTTATCAGTAAAGTTCCACAACTTGTTAATCACCACTATCATAGGTTGGTCGTAGTTCCCTCGTATAAGTTCAATGTGCTATTTTTTTCTTACCTTTACTTACATACCTACTATGTATATGTTTCCAATATCCATTGCAGAATACATAAGTTTCAGATATAATTGCCATAATTTATTATTTTAAAAACCAAAACGCACGGCAATCTAGGTTATAATGTGATTTATAATAATACCATACTATTTTTTGTATTTCCAGCTGAAATCAGTAGTAAAACTGCTGCAGAAGAAAAAACGGTTGCAGACAGCAATGACTCCAGGGCAGTGCACGAGAGATTCCCACACGCTGTGCTGTTCGGAGACACCTGCGGCGGTTCCATCATCAGTTCAAACTGGATTCTCACAGCTGGTCATTGGTACGAATATGTAACTAAATTCGTTATTAATTTAATTTGTCAATTTATACACTTTATATTGAAATTTTTAGTTTTAAGGAATGTTACATGAAAGCATCAGCAGTATTCAGTTATAATAAAAAAGCCATATATAGGCTAAGGTTTGCATATAAATAAATGAAATCTATATCGCATCTGGAGAAACAATCTTCAGAAGGATCATATAAAAGCACGTTCCTTAAACATACTATTTTTTTACGCGATAACGTCTTATAAATTTAGAGCACGCACGAAAAAGCATGATTCATTGTCACGTGCCGCCTGAGCCGAGCGTACAAGCGAGAGCACGGAACAAGCGACAGAGAGGCGCGATCGGCCTAAGCGTTCGGCTCATGACGCATCTCTCTTCCACTCCGTCGGCCGATGCGTCCGAATCGTTATCACGTAAAATTATAGTCTGTAAACCGACTTTACAGACAACCAATTTTTTTTATTTGTGACTGAATAAGGGAGCAAATATATGAGAAATTAAAAGGCACTCGTTGGTTTTATAGTAATTGGATTAGATCAATAAAAAAAAACGTTTATCTTTGTTAATAATCCTACATAGTATTATATCCAATTGAACGAACGTCATTTTTAGTGGAACTAATACTGAATATTCATATATTAAAAAATGTTCGTACCAAAAATCACCAATTTTATGGCAAGCGTAGATTCAAACTATTAAATCACATCCGCATTTGTATCCGTGTAATATTCGTTAAATGGTTATTTTGTCCGAGGTGTAATTATCTGTGACGGCAATGTCATTACCGTGTGTTCATATCAACAAATCTATAGAGGGAAAACCATCTTTTTTGTGTTTGTAATCATTATTGCTTTTGAAATGAAAAAATGTTTACGAGAGTTATATGGTATTTTGCTAAGTATTAAACAACTATGTAGGATAAAATCGTCACGACGCGGATACAATGTATAATGTGTTTATCAGTTCCATTTTCGTAATCTTTGTATATTAGTCCCGGAATATGACCTAAATTGCATCGGTAACCTAACTAACGTATATTGGTATATATCTATCTATACTAATATTATAAAGAAGTAAAGTTTGTGAGTTTGTGACGTTGTGACGTTGTAGGGGGTAATCTCAGGAACTACTGAACCGATTTTGAAAATTCTTTTACCAATATAAAGCCACGTGATTTGTGAGTGTCATAGGCTATATATCATCACGCTAAGACCAATAGGAGCGGAGCAACAATGAAAAATGTTTTAAAATCGGGGCTTTTTTTCGTTTTGAGAGCTTCCGCTGCGTCCTGGCCCAAAATAACTATTCCACGCGTACGAGTCGCGGGCAACAGCTATTAACTAATTATATTATCTATACTAATATTATAAAGAGGTAAAGTTTGTGATTTTGTGACGTTGTAGGGGGTAATATCTGGGGAGTCGGAGAAAAAATGGTCGAACGAAAACGTTTCTTACGAACGCTGCCTTAACTATGAGCGATATATGATTGAGTTCTAGAGAAAAGGTGTAGCTTGATAATGCCTATTACCGCCCAACGAAGTGAGCACGGGTCGGCTAGTTTATGATACACTAGCGGGCGCGGCGGATGTTATCCCGCCTTAATAATAAAAAAAAAACTTGACAAATTATATTCCTAAATCTTCCTCGTGAATGACTTTATCTACTGGTGAAAACTGCATAAAAACGCGTTCAGTAGTTTTTGAGTTTATCGCGAACAGACAGATAAACGTGGCAGAGGACTTTGTTTTATAATATGTTGTGATAAAATCATGATGGTCGGATGAATAGAACAAGAGCAAATTTTCCTTTCATATTACTACCAAGTAACTAAAAAACATAAAAACCCAAGGACTGAATGTCAATCTGTCAATATGTTTGAAGATCTCGTTACTGTTTTCTGTATCACTCACTTTTCATATGAATTTTTTTTATCTCAAATTTTCACTTTTCCGTGTGATTATTTAAGTATTTCGTTTCACACAAACTTTGTTCTCACAATTATACAAGGAAAACTATAGCCAAATAGGTACAGCCGTTCTGTAGTGATGCTTCTAAATACATACGGCAACTGATTTTTATTTATATAGAAGATAAAAAATTCATAATACATTAGGAATTGGTTTAATTTGTAATAAAGCTAGCTTATGTAGCTTTGGAGATAAATTTTATCTATATCTCTATACATGTCATCTATACATATAATAAGAATGTAAATTTACCGTGTCTGTACTTTTTCGATTTTCGTGAAAAAAAATATTGCAGGTGTCTAGGAATAAGTAATAGAATACATTTCAATCATTTTTAGAAATGTCTGTCTGTCTGTCTGTTTGTATGAACACGCATCACTGCTAAACTGGGTTCACAATAAAACCTCCTAATAAAGCATATCCTCGAGAGTAACCTAGTCTTTGTTTCATTAAAATCCGTCCACTCTATCAAAAGTTATTATAGTTTTAATGGCGCCGCGACTTAAGTATGAGAGAAAAGTAGATAAGCAAATAGACTAAATACGTTCAAATGACTTTATTAGTAATTATTTTGTGCATCAGGTTCCACGTGGACGAAATCGCGGGCACAGCTAGTAATAAATAAGATAATGGGATGAGAAACTATTAATGGATCTTTATCAAATAACGGTCACCGCTAGTCATATATTGTGGTTGTTACATACACCGCAATCATTATATGGAGCAATTAAAAACTTCGGCGACATCCGGCGTCTTATTTAACTAGGTATAATTTAGAAATGTTTTAGCTTTACCACTGAATAGATATAAAGTCTATGGTATTTTCATGTGGGTTGAAACTAGTTCATTTAGAAATCATATGGATCATTTCATCACATAGTATTGTGACTATAAGCACGTTTTCTTTGTTTATACTTTATTGTAGTAATAAAGCTCTTTGATCGATGTCATTATTCATATACCCACTTCAACAACAAGGATGTACAATTTTAATTAACATTTACTACACGTTATTATAAATATTACATCACAATTAAATACAACAAACCCACTTCAACAACAAGGATGTATAATTTTAATTAACATTTACTACACGTTATTATAGATATTACATCACAATTAAATACAACAATTAATCACATATTACAAATGTATTTTTGTCGCACACAAGGAATAAATACGAATAAAATTATTTATACCTAAAGAAATAATAGAAACGAATAAAATTATTGTGATGTTGTCATTTAGCATCAGGTGAAATTGTAACCAAGAGCTAAATTTAATAAAGTAACGCATAAAATTATATAAAGCGCAAATAATATATTGTGTAATATTGGTGACATTTTGCTTGATATAGTATTGTTACTAAAATAAAATGAATTTGAATTAGAAATCAATAATGAATATGAATTCTGAGATATCACAAAAACACTTTTGAAATTTCTAACAAGGTAGCTTTGTCACAACACTAAAATAAAGGGAACAATTAGACACGTGCGAGTAGCAATAATAATCCTATGAGAATCACTTGCCAAAATAAGGATACAATTTTTAAACTATATAATAGTTATTCAACATGGCTAGACGAGCTCAATTCAGGGTCTACTACGCATTTGAGCTCCTTTATTTGCAAAGAAATGATTAATGAATTCTGTATATATTGTAATAATACCTTGAATATGATCGCATCTGTTCGTAAACAACAATGCGTGTTTATAATGCATAATGATCTGGGATTTTCCTCGATTACCCTAATAAAAAAACGTATCGTTCAACCTTTATATTTCCGTGTCGTGCATATGATGGATTCACTGGGCCGTATAAATTAGTAACCATTCAATATTTTAGTCTTAGGTATTGTTTTTATACAAATTTAATCGGCATAAACGTCAAATAAAGATATACTACATAACGTGAGCGAAAATGGTTTTGAATATATTAGAAAAAACAGGCTGATGACGGCAAAAAAATAACATACAATTTAGTCACAGCAAGGTCGTGATCCAAAAGGTATAGAATTGTTCAAGATCAAAACCAAAACCAAACTACCAACCAAGACCAAAACTACTCGTCGTTTTCTTGCGGCTGTTATTCGACTCAAAGGAACATGTATTTTTGTTTTTTGTTTATGTTTTATTGGAATATAATGTACATATCCTTGAATAAGATAGTGCATCAACCAACAAGTATATATGTAATATCAAAAGGACCCGAAAAATAAATCTATAATGAAATGTTTAGTATCCAAATAACAACTATATCGTTGTTTTCATTTAAAGCTACATTTTTATAAATTAAATTAAGAACATAACGGAACAGATCTCCACCGTCCCGGCGGTAAAGAAAGTAAGACGAAATTCAAAGATTCTGATCTGCCATTTACAACAAAACCGACTCGACAAGTTATGAGTCATGTTTTACTGGGTATTTTTATAGTCATGTTATATGTGGTACGGGCACAGTTTAAACAAACATTAAATCAGTTCAGTAGTATTATTATGATCAAAGAATAATCATAACGATTCTTTTTATGTGAAAATATAATGCAAGCCTTTTTCTTAACTGGTGGATACAAATCTTTCTTATCTTAAAAAAAAATTAGATGTGACCATTGTGAGAAGCAGTGCATTTGGGACATTCCATGTTGCATTGATCTCTTATAAAAATATTTTTAGGAACTTTTAAAACTGTTTTCACAAGCCAAAAAAAATATTCGATTTTAAAATCTTGACAAATAGGTCCATTTAAAGAAAAATATTATTTAAAATCATCCAAGTTATTCAAATTTAGATAGTTATAGTTATTGGAAAAAAACGTATTTTTAAAAATCATACTTATTTTGGGTAGGGAAAAAGAATTGAAAATTTCCTGATAAATGTTTTAATGGGGTAGAAGAGAAAAAAAACCATTCAGCCAAATCGAACAAGCTCGGGATTAAAAGTTGTCGCTTAGACATGGAATTCATTTCCACTCTGCGTTAGTCACGCATCAGTTCTAATTCAGCAAAATGTGACAAGCCTTTAACTGTCTGCAGTTAACTTGTTAAAATTATGGTAACGAACACATTTCTGCACAATGAAGATTGCTCGCACTGATGTGTTACAGCCTAAATGATGTTGTTCAATACGCAAACGAGACGTTTCAATCCAATTTTATTTGCAAAATGTCTTCAAACCTTTCAAAGATTGACTGATTGTCAAATGTTAGATTAAATTGTAGATGAAATTTTTCTACTTAATAAAAAAGTTACACTTTATCTCAATCTACAAACACGGTAAAGAAGGAATATTTCTTCTATTTAAATAAAACTAGCTTTTGCTCGCGGCTTAGCTCTAGTTAATGTAGATTTGATCTATCTCTCGGTAACAGTACATTTTTTTTGTCGATGAAAGGTACTGTATGTTCTAGGAACGTGTATGCAAAATTTCATGATTATCAATTTAGCAGTTAAGGTGTCATGTTCTCTTCATTTCAAAAAAGTTATTAGTTTTAAGGAACTACGTCTTTTATTGTCTTATACTACGCATTCAGCAATATGTTGTAAATTGAAACGATGATAGCTTAGTTGACGCAGACACGAATCGATTAGAATCCTAGCAACTAGGGAAGAGAATTTACCGGTAAAATACACATTTTACTTATTTTACCAACGTGCAGTCGGTAATTTACCGGATAATTAACCAAAGTACTTATTTTGCCTCATGGTGGGGTTGATACGTGATTGAGAATATGTATAGTACAGGCTAATAAGAATTTACCTTATATACACTATAAATATATTAATTAACAAATAAAAAGTTATAAATTATATATAATTATTAAAAAATTATTATTATGTTAATTCATATTGATAATAATTCATTATGAAGCTCTTCAAATACCCAGCTTATGTGTATAATTATGTCAATATTTCTAATACTTACTTTAGCAACATCAATAAATCATGAGTTTCGTAACTCCAATTTCCGAGATCGAAGTTTTGTGCCGCTTGGGTAATTAATTATCTTTTCAAAATATATTTTCCGGTTAAATAGCCAAATATTTAACTAGCCAGTAATTGGATATTTGTCCGCTCGAAACACTACTTGCAACTGTGTCGGAGCTATTGGTAAAGGAAAACATTATAATGAAACCATATCTTGGTGGTAGGGCTTTTTCTAAGGCCTTTTCTTAAATATAACATATAGATAAAGATGCCGTGAAAAATTGGGGCGAGTGATGTGTTATGCATGCACAGAACAACGCAGACAAACTCGCAGGTATTAGCTAGTAATTAAAACGTTCGACTTTTACAAATAACATGTTATGTCGATTCGATCAAAGCAATTATTTCTTATTTTTGCAATACTTACTAAATATAACACTTGAAATATCTAGTCTTGTTTCAATTGCATATACCCACTGAATAGAAAGATTAAATTTGAAATATAGACCCTATTTACACAAAGTATAACACATATAAGTTAATGTAAAATCAACATTAAAATACGCAGTTTTTGGCGGGATCTTGGATTGTCACGTAGTGGATTTTATATTTTACACATAACCTTGTGTGATTTGGCTCTATATTATGTATGTAATATATATGGTGTTTTACGCAGTATAGTTTGATTATTGTGTACAAATGAAGTGGGTCGGAAATAATACTACGGAGCATGGATTCTGACTTGCCACAAAAACTCCCTGGAAAGTTCTAACAAGACGGCCACCATCTTGTTAGTTCATTGAAAGGACCGCAAGAAGCTTGTAATATCATCACCTACTCGACAATCGCATGAATAATCTACTAGAAGATTGGTTGCCAAAAAATTAAAATACAGATATCTACAGATATCCATAACACCTATATTTAGTATAGAACTTCTATTATCGTTTTAAATGTTTCATTTTATTCCGCAGTTCAATGAATGACTTTAATGAGTAGGTAAATCAATTTACCGTAGCATACACATAATAAAATCCTTAACTTGATTAAAAAGTATTGAAATATCTAGACCAGATCGGCTCTAAAGCGGCAAATAAGCGGTATCTAAGTATTGACAGTGATAATTTTATATAATATATGGTTATTATAGTCCCTGACACGACTTTGATGACCTTTATGCGCCAAGGTACATATAATTTCTAATCAAATAATCTATACGATTTGCATAATAAATTCAACGGTAAAGCCTGGTTGCTTACTTATTCCGTGTTGTGTTTTAACCTCATATTTCAATATAAAAACAAAGAATAAAGTACTAACTACTGCGATGATTTGCGGTATAAGTTTGCAACGATTCAGTTAAATTATCTTCGCAAGTTCGAGAATAACAAATTCATTTTAATTATTTTCATTTTAAAAATTTTAAAAATTCCATTTTAAAAATTCTCTTACGGCCACAATGTTTTAAAGCGAAATATTGAAGATGTGAAATAACGATCTCAGAAGACAATATGCATTATAATACATTTTAATAGAAAGCTATTAACGTACGGCCCAATAACATAACCTTTAACGAACGAAAATACAACATCGACAAATGATTGGCATTTTGATGGCATCAACTGGTTTCAATTGAAAATGTTATCTCGACCGTAACCTCAAAATTGACAATAAGTTAAACTTTACACTCTGGTAAGTTACAAGAATGAAATTGAGACCGATTTTATTTCAAGAATTTCTTTATAAAGTTTTGATTTTAAAATATAATCCGTTTGCAAAATGTACAATTACTATTTTTTTATTTTATATGTTGGATCACCTATTACTTTCTTCTACTGATGTTCAAGATCTGGGTTTATGTATAAATTACATAAAATATATTACATTGCACCTGCCTCGCAAAAAACTGCTTATAATTCCGTGATATGCATATTGCAAACTATGAAATTAACAGTTCTCAAAAAACATTCATAGTTCTGTTAGAGAAAGCCCACTACGGCTACAATCCTGAACGTGAATATACCTAGAAGAGTTACATGAAACTCCTAACTACTAAAACCTCAAAGTGTACTGTCCAGCGCGGTATAATAGCAAGCAGCAGCGCTGCGGCGACCTGTCCAACGAATACGCCGAGCTTTAAGCTGACAAAAACAGTCCGAGCTACTATAATCCTTACCTGCCTCCCCGTCCGCTGATCAATTCATCCCCCGATCTCCCTAATCCATCCTAACGGTAGGAGGCCAATGAACTCTCTCCATTTTCCCACCCGTATTTTTTTTAAAGAAATTTTCTTCCGCGTTCTTGTTCTAGTACTTAATCTAACTTAAATGACTACATATATACTAAATTGCTTTTACATATTTAATAAATTACACAGTGCAATCCTAACCATATATTTTGCTGTTTGTAAACTACATACTTCAGAACTCTCTTTGTTTGATTTTATGATCGTAGTGTTTTGAAACCAACTAAATAATGATTTCATTACGTTCGTATTATCTTATTTTACTTTCATACTGTACCACTTTCAAATGTATCTAAATTTGCTCTGAAATTATATTGATTGGAAAGCAAACTATAAACGCAACATTCTCTTGCAACAAACAGAAAAAGATATATATCAATGTCAAATCCAAACTCTAATAACACCGCACTACGCCGTAATGAATAGATAAACGTGATCATGAGACATACGTTGCATAAACATGTTTTACTTGTCATTATCACTTACACACACACAACTAGTGAAGCAATCACGTTGATTGTTTACTTATTAAAATACAATTTACGGCCATGTTATCCTCAAGAAAGAGTAAACATTATACGACTTTATAATACAAACGAAATCTTAAATCGGTATTTAACATGAATTATACATAACGTGTATATCATACGTTCTGACATTATTGCAAAACACAAAACAAAACTTTTTTTATATCAGCAGTTGTATTACACTGTTACCTACTACAATAATACTTTTCATAACCAATAAAAACGAACGTCATATTAATTGTTAAGTAAATTTTAACCAAAACGAATTATTAACAAGCACTACTATTCCTACGTATTTAAGTATAAGTGCTTGGCCAAACACGTTACTAGTAATTTATTGCTTAGATGTGCCTCTTGACCATCCTTGTTATTAGCTTAGATCGACTAGTAGTCAGACGATAATCACAACAAAAGGTCAATTTTTTTAGGTGAAACGTATATACTTCTGGTAGATATTGATCTTAGATGAAAATACATTATTAAACAAGTACTATGATTTCCAGTACGCTGTTCACGAGTGGCCGATACGTGTTGGCAGGCACTAACAGTTCAAACGACAACACAGGTGTCACACGCTTAGTGAAGCGACTCATAATTCATCCGTTGTTCACCGTTGGGCCTTATTGGCTTGATGCTGAAGAGTTCAACATCAAGCAGGTGAGAAAATCAATTATCCGTAATTAATAGAAAACTAAAGTTATACAACTTATTCGGATCAAACAGAAACAATCTCACAGTAACGGAAAATTTAACGAATCTGTAAAGTTAAAAAAAAAACTGTAGGGTTATTTTAGGGTTCTTTAGGGCTTAAGGGACTCAATCGATTCAAAGATAAGAATCGGTTACAGATTCTTATCTCAGTAGAAACATGATATCCTAAGCTTTCGGTGAGGGAAACACCGTGATAAAACTATACCATTGCAGTAGGCGCTTTTGTTAATTCCCAAGGCCAAGGCCAGTTTCTCTCTAGGATAAGCATGTCAGATCTTGGGTCATATCGTCACTTAACATCAGATGAGATTATGATAAAAATTTAACACCTATACAACAATTTAGACATATATAGATTTTCATGATTGCGCAACAAATATAGGAACCAATCACGATGTTATAAGCTTCTATAATGAGCCTTGAGAAATATGTATTTCTATCTTTTGAACAGTCCTTTGATAGACCACAAATAGCTTACTTGAACTGCAAATTTTTTTTACTAAATATTAGAAGACCAACGTGACAAGTATAATTATTACAAAATGTAAATCAAACTACGTCTATGTTAATTATAATAGCTTGCCAAAAGAAGGCGCTGACTGATGGCAAGCAACCCAGCTTGGTTACTTGATATAGAAAAACCAATCGCGGCAAACGACACGTCTAAGCACACCTTTATGGCATATATTAATCACCATATATCTGGCAAAATCTAAGAAATGCAAGCATTAAGGACGATGAAAATTATTCTGGCTTTCGGTGTAATCCCTTGTGTTCCTGTTACAAATTGGTCACGGATTGGTCTTATACTTTGCAATCAATAACTACAACTAATAGTAAAATCTTTGTAGATCGTTATCACTAAAATACACGATAGAATAAATTATTAAAAAAAATCGCGCTAGTCTATAATAAGTCGGCACAAATTGATTGCAATATTATTGAAAGTTGAAATGAAAATGATATTTAAACAATGCAAGAAATAAGAACAATGTTGTAGTTCACAGTTTAATACGTGTTAGTTTTTACACCGATAGGCGCCGAGTTTGCACGTCACACGTACTTACTCTACATTTATCTAAAAATGTTGATTTATCACAACGTGTGGCCAATGTGACCTCGTGACAGATTAAAATTTATATTAAAATCAAGTACCTGACTTATGTATATTAATGTGTTTTGAATTTTCAAAATAAATTTAAACGCAATGTTATTTGGTACCAACTGCTTCCCGCTATTTATCCGCGTTGTCCTACACTCCCACACGCTTTCCCCACTTCTCCACGTCCAGAAAATACACATCGCTGAACGCATAGTACTTATAAGAATCGTAGTCTCTTTTAAAACTTTAATAACATTATATTACGTGAATATATCGTGTTAATTTAATGTTAGATAAGGACCAAGTATCTGAAAAGTGCAGCTCAAATTTTTTTATCGAAATAAGTTCGGTAATTTTCCGCGATGTGCACACAACTGCAGACCTATTCATTTAGATAAAATTATAATGGTGTATCATACTATTACAGGTGTCAGCAACATGGGACTTCCTACTTGCAGAACTCGAAGAACCTTTACCTTTGGATGGCAAGACAATGGCGGCTGCAAAGTTGGATGACCAACCAGTTCTTCCCGCTGACCTAAACGTTGGGTATGCCGGATACGGCGCCAGTCATCACGGGGTTCGTATAGTCTCAATTGCAAATATAATCCTATGTTATGCTATTTGTATTACGTTATTATCGTATATCAATAATCTTAAAAGAGAAAAAGAAACTAAGTTCATTCATCACTACCTAATTCTGATACCCAACTTTTTAAAGCCAGCGTGTCCATTTATAACAACATAGATGTTGCATATGATCCGGTGGAGTAATCGTACAAATCATTAGACAGCTTAAAATGTCAAGATTAAAATGGATATTTAACGCAATTATTATTCATCAGGGCACTATGCGCAGCCAGATGCACGCAATGGAGCTATCGGTCCAATCCAACCAAGTGTGTTCGACTCTAGAACAGTTCACGCCACAGGATATGCTATGCGCGAAGGGGCGTCCGCCTAGATATGATGCCGCTTGCAATGTAAGAAAAGATTTATCTCTTCTTCGCCTCACTTTATTTTCCCAATAGCGTCATTTCAACTTATTACAATAGTAAATACACCTCCTGTTGCAATAAATAGTTACTTTGACATGATTTTACGAGGGTTTTAAGATTATACCTAAAACTAATACATAAAAATTGAGCCGTCGCATGACGCCTGGCAGATGTGAAACATCGAAATTATTTTGTACAGGTATCATATGCATAAAAGGATAATTACGACAGGAAATAAATATGGCATAATCGGTGGTAGTAGTAATAATATTCGTTCAATAAGACTGGCGAAGGTATTAATTCATAATGCCAATTCTGAAGTTGTCAATATAGGTAATTCTTATGTACCTATTCTTTAGCCAGTTTTCTTCTATGTCAAAGTTAATATAAAGGCATAAGCGCCAAATCTTCTATATAAATTTTCGTAGATTCCTTCATAATATCCGTTTTCTTAATCTTCCAGTAATCATAGAACAAGTTGTTCAAATAATTTATGGTATAATCAAAAGTAAGATATTAAGAATACCACTAATATTCTGCCACATTTACGCTAAAACTCAAATGAAATTTGGACAAAGTTCCTTTATTGTAAGAATATCGTCCTCAGAAAGGCTGTCACCCAATCGAAGTACCAGTCCTCAAAACAATACTTCGTAATTGAATAAATTGTTCTCATTTTTAAGAATCACAAAGTCCAAGATGGTTTATAAACTTAGCAATATTTATGGTCACAGTCAGAGCAGTTACAAAATTTAGAATAAGCTAAAGTGTAAAATAATTTCCTACTACCTACATTAAAGTACGACCCAATAATGATTTTTCAAAGGAAGATTTTACAAGTCTATGAAATAAATATATAAACTCATTTAGTATAATTAATAGATCTTGTTCCAGAGTTTCACCTTATTAATTTCTGGGTTTAAATGTACTGTTTTTAAATCACTTAATGATTCAAGTTTCTTGTAATCATTTATAACTTATTAAGTTAAGTTTTACATGTGTGGTAAAATTGTATGATGAATGCATTGTTAAATGTTTCTCTTCTAATTCAGAAAAAAATAGTTAATAAGTAGTCTCTAGTCTAAAAATAATGCTAATGGATATGATAATGTAACTTAGCAACAGATTAAGTCTATAAATTAACACAAAAGATTGTCCAAGTCACAAAAGAATAAGAAAATATGTATATGTGACCTCATAAAAAAACATTCGTCACTGTAATATGAAGTATGTGAAAAATCATAAATAATTAGTACTATAAGACATCACGGTTTTCTTAGTGGTTCCATTTTTCATGTCAGTTTCATACAAATTTTTCGTAAATAAAATAGAACTTATCAGTTTTGAAGCTCAACTCAAGTAAATATAAGAGCATAGTAATAGTACATTAAAGATATTCCAAGCAAAAAACGACACTTAAAAGTAAAAGTACCCGATATTCAGCCTAGTGTGCGTCGCCACGCCAACAGTCGGTCTGACACGCCGCTATATATGTGTCACATCGATAATAACTATTGTAAATCTAATAATACAAAAAATTACAGGGCGATAGCGGCAGCGGATTGGTGGATGAAACAGGTCGCTTGGTCGGTGTAGCGTCATGGGTTCAGAATGACGCCATAGAATGTAAAAACGGCAACCTGGTTGTGTTCTCGCGCGTTAGCAGCGTGCGTGACTGGATAAAACAAGTCACTAAGATCTAAGCGGTATCTTACCGAAGTATTCCGTATTACGTAAAATCATCCGCCTTCTGGCGCACGTAGTTAAATACATTTAAAATAGTTTAGTGAAAGTGAAGCAAGCAGATGTCCATCCGTGGATTGTAATGGAAATCAGAGTTGTTACATTTGCTAGTCAAATTTCTTAATTTTCTTGTTTCATTAATTTATTTCCAAACTATGACAAACTATATTTTCCGATCTGTTTGCTCTCTCGGCGATTTTGTGACTTAAATATAATATTTTTTTGTAATAAGTTATAAGAGTACAAAGATAACTGTAATTATACGTGGTTGTGATAATTATTTACAGTTAAAGAGATAGGCCTTTACCATTGTATATTATAAACTCTTTATGATAAATGTAATGTAATCTTATATACATATAAACGCAAATGCTGTATGTACAATATCAACATTTGATCAAATATACGACATCCAAGAAATATAGTATTTTTTTAATCCCTGAAAATCTTTATCCTCTTGATTTTTTTTTACTTTAATCTCCAGAGGAAACGCAAAGCTAAGTAAATCAAATCAAATTAAACATGTAGACATAAATGAACGCGATAGACGAATTTTAACAAGAAAATATGTATATAGTAAACTAAAAGAAATTAAGATCCTATGAAACCAATTTGGACCATTCAGATCGCTAACAGAATTTGTTTATACTGTTGTCTTCTCAAATGATGTATGAATTTTGTCTGTATATGGCCCTAACAACTAGGAGAGTATAGACTAGATAGTTAAAAAAAAAAATTACGTACACACAGTATACGTATCATTTTTTTCAAGCAACTACTAATATGTGCAGGTTGATTCTACCCAAGAACTCTGTGCCCAGAGTCAATTAAACTAATGAGTATGCATAAACGATAGATTAATCTATAATTACGTGGACGTCAGTATAAAAGCAAGAAAGTGATTACAAGTGTCTGTTCGTTAATTTTGTTTTTGCTATTCTTTTCTTCTATAAGATGCTAGTTTGATTGTTGTTTTTTGTATGGACGAGCGTGGCGTGTTCTTTTAAAAACCCTAGATCAAAATAAAGAAAATAAATGATAAGAATCCTTAGATCTCCTGGAATAGTGTAGTAAAGTGAAGTAGACATAAGAAGCCTAAAAGGATATATGTGAAAATGTAAAACATGCTTCATCTTTTCCCACGTATATTTAGTAGTTTTTAAAGTAGCTTGTGGATGATATATGTAATTTGTTTTCAATTTTTTTTTTCAAAGCGTATACACCCATATGCGATTGTAAGCCATTTCAGCACTATCGACGAGTAGTGTTGCCCAAATGCAAGATCAAGACAAGACTTGGCTGGAATACAAGGAATACACCTGGTCTCGGTATTGGTCTTGCATCCATACACCTGATCTTAATCTTGCTATTGCGCTCTTAGTCTTGGTTAAAATCTATCGAACATTATTTTCTGTTGGATCGTAGCGACTATCGCGCGCTTTTAAAAATGATTCTGTTATGTATTATTAATATTCTTAATATAAATCAAAATATTACAAAATAATGTCGAAAAATAATAAATATTTATATATATATAAAGGTATAGTAATAATGCTTACTATTACTAGCTTTTGCTCGTTGCTTCTTCGCTCGCATTATTGTTGCCTCGCAATATAACCTATCCCTCGATAATGGTACTTTTTCCTGGATGAGAGGTATCCTGTGTCCTTTCTGCACACGTGTAGGCGAAATTTCATGATGATTTGTTAAGTAGTTTCGGCGTGAAAGCGTGACAAACAAACAAACTCATATCAGCATTTATTAGTTAGGATTTTCATAATACATGATTATAATATCTACCTACCTATTCTTACGACTACAATATTCCTTGTGAGGGCAATACAATCTGTATTTGAAAAATGTGCGAGCTTTCAGCGGCGACGATCATACAGTATGGTCAATGACACTTGTCGCGTGGTCTATGAATAAAACGGCGTCTTTGTCAATAAATCATCAAATAATCAATCATGATTTTGATACCGATACTAGAGATCTATATATTTAAACCAAATATTGAGTATGTTCAAATTTTACTTAACTGTAAGACCGCAACGGTGTTATTACAAAAAAGTTAAATACTTGGTTTAATAAGGTTTCGAATTAAATGCATGCAGCACCGCGCTCGCCCGAAGCAAGTTCGCGTTATCCATTTTCTCAAGTCTAACCTAACGTAAACAAAGCGAAACAAAAGAGCAAGATGGCGAACATTCAGCGACCGCGGTGCACTTAATTCGAAACTTTTTTAAAGCAAGTATTCAATACGTATTTAACTTTTTTGTAATAACACCGCAAGAGTCTTGCAAGTCCAGTCCTGTCTTGCGCAAGTCTTGCAAGACCAAAACCAAGACTAGCACGGGCAAAACTAGCATTGAGTAACATTGGACCTTGGAGTTTAACCGAAGCAGAGATGGGAAGAGCTATTCGTAGAAACAATAGTAAAAAAGATGCCGGCCCTGACAGAGTATCTGTTCCTTGTAAAAAAATGTATCAATATTTTAGTTGTTCCTATAACGGCTTTATTTGATAATGTCATTAGGTACATGCAACTTTTGAAGTAAATGGAAGGTGGCTTATATGATACCTATGTATCATAAAAATAATGTAGAGAATTATCGGCCGGTACCGACATGTACTGTTTTGTGTAAGCTATTTGAAAAATTGGTACACGATCGTATATACAACACAATTTCTTTGTATATCCCATCGAAACAGTACAGGTTTATGATATGGGAATTGAATGTCAGCAATCTAGCAGTATTTTCACATTACGTGGCGACTATTATGGATCAAGGTGGACGTCGTATATATAGCTTATTCTATTTATTTTTTTATTTCATTATTGCCTTCGTATTTGGCTATCAATCTATTGAAGGAAGGAGCGTCATAAAGAGCGTCAACTAAAACAAAGTTTATGTCCTGAAAATTTTATGACTTTAATAGAAGAATAACTAAATTAAAACAGCAAGATGTAAGAAAGAAAACATTCATTATTAACATCATTTTTATCTGATTATATCGTTAAGCAATAGACTAAAATTAATCAATGACCTAACAAAATATACAACAAAAGTCATTAAATAATTGAGTCCAAACCAATCAGTTAGTCTAACGTGGACAACGACAGAAGCGATACAAACGTCGCGTCCCTAACATCCGACTAAAATGAACAACATTACATAATACAACTTACAATTTTGAATATTATTGTGATTAAAATGAAAAAAAAGCTAAATAATTCTTTCCTACTTATACAATGTGTTATAATATAAAGTGTCGACTACTTAATAATATGTATATAACTATTTATAACCTTACTTAAAATTTTCACACAAAGAGCCGAGTGGCCGGGCTCGCTCGGGACGTGTAGCCATTCTTATAGCCCCCCCCCCTCGCCCCACTTGTGAGCGAGTTCAAACGTGCCGACAAACAAACAAACATGATCCACATTTCACTAAAAACACTGTGACGTCACTTACAATGATATTATAACTAAAAAGATATAGATACGTAGCTTCTACAGCGCCTTGTTAAAACTTGGCTAACTAGCAAACGTGATATCAGTATCGTGTCAGCGTTAATGGAAGCATAGATATTAACAATATTCCATCTTACTTCCACGTTTTCTCTAAGACAGTATGGAGTTACAATATCATTTTACGTATGTGTGCGTTATCGTGCCATATATTTTGTTAAATGTAGGTAACGAATCTATACCTTTTTACTTATAATATCATTGGTCACTTAGGTCGACACTTAACAGTTTGTGAAGTACCAAGTTCCAGAACTATAATCACGCAACTATTTCGAGGCATGTCAGCTCACACTCCCTGGTCCGTCCGTCTTAATCAGAGTTCCACTGCCCTCATATTTATTATAACGAATGTTTTTCACAAAACACGAGTCAAGTCCGCAGAGAAACTTCCATTATACGTGATTCACATTGTAAGAGTGAATGTTAAGGTAGAGGGGAGGCCTCGGCTGTCCCCACTCCCGGCCTCAGCTATACATTGTTATCAAGATACGTGTAAAGCACACAATGCTCTACGTCGGTACTAGTAACAATGTAGCTTTTTTTGGACTTTTAATTTTTTACAATATATAGGATTTGTTTCTATCATTAATTACATCTAATATTTACAATGGAGGTGAACGAACAATATTAAAACTCTACTTATTATCTCAAAAAAAAAATATCCTGAATTCCTACCCAAAAAAATGAACATATCTACACAACTTTTAATTAAAATTTAAAAGTAAAACTCTCGTCACAAATTAAATCTAAATACATGATTGATCGAGTGTGCGTTTCCGATTCCGTAGCGTCAAAACTATGAATGATTGTATCGTCATTTATAATAAAACATTTAATAGACATTAACAAGTTCGTAGCTAGATGTAAACGGAGGATGCACCGTCACCGCTACAGAGCATTCGCGAGCCCATTAGTCAACATGATTACAATACGTAAATAAGAAACATAAACTCGATCGAATATTTATTTAGAGTAAATCATAAAAGGTATTTAATGGTAGTGTGAGAGAATGCGGCTCATATTTTGTGTATCTTCTGGGAGACGACGACGGGGTTGTTGCGTCGGATCTCCTGCGCGCCGAGTTCCCGGTAGTCGAACGAGCACTCGTGCTTGTCGCTGTACCGGTGCACCGCGCAGAACAGACCTCCGCAGCGGCACTCGAACCCTGCACCACCATACAACACGTTAATGCAGCACTTTTACTACCTACGTCGCGAACCGTGACCTGGTTACCAACCACGTGTAACCACGAAAGCAGTATGGCTAAAACTACAAAATATATAAATACAGAAGTATGGCACAATTCAACACGCAACAACAACATTCGTTCACATCTATGGACGGTAGTACAAGGAGAACTATCTCATATGGGCGACATGTTGAAAGTGTCCAGCTCTAAGCACTAAATAACTACTCTAAAACTCTCCAAAATAGCGATAGCACAGTAGAAATAATTTTGTAAATATAATCTAGAATAACTGCGATAAGAAAACGTGGTCGAACCCTGGTACCACTATACAACACGTTAATCCAACACTTTTACTACCTACGTAACAAACCGTGACCTGGTTCTCAACCACGTGTAACCACGAAAGCCATACGGTTACAACCACAATATAGATAATAAAGTATGACAAAATACAACACGCGATGACAATATTCGCACGCATCTGTGGAGGATAGAGAGAAGAGAACTATCTCCTATCATGTTGAAAACGTGTCCAGCTCTAAGCTTTAAATAACAACTCCAAAACTCTCCAAAATGGCGATAGCATAGTCGAAATAATCTTTTAAATATAACATAAAATAACTGCGATAAGAAAATGTGGAGAGTGTTTGAATTTTTGTGAACTTCAAATAATACGTTTAGTGATTTTTGAGTATTTTTACTTTCATAACTTGAACTTGAAATAATTGAAAAATAATTAACCCTGTTGCTACAGAAGCGCCATTCTAATTTAACACAATTTGACGAACTCTTTTCCATACACAAAGGTCGTTCTCTTTACCTCTACACTCCATACACACATCAAAGCGTACATACGATGATCTCGGGCCAAGACGATCAAACGTCAAGCGGTCCACGCTTTGATAATTCATTTCTGAATTAATAACGAGACAAGTGTTACGATGTTAGTAGAAATAAATGCGATTATATGATATAAATCAAAATATACATAAAATAATGTAGACAGCTCTAGAGTTACAACCGAGCATAAATAATTAAATTCAAGGTTGATGGGAGCCATCTTTTGATGCTTTACCTATTTCGTGTTACTATTTTGTATATATGTATACATGCAATGATTATAATAAAACCGTCCCGCGTAGATTTTTTAACATTAATTGTATTTGGGCTAATGAAGTATAATGCTTGTTAAATGTAAGACAAAAGAAGTACATTCTACCAAAAACAAATGACGTCGTAACAAATTCGTTTTTTTAAACAGAAAAGTGATTATATACTAATTTTCGTTTTTTATAGATTTATGACTCATAGAAAAATAATGTAAAATAAAGTATTTCCCATACTTTATTATTGGCACAAAGTATAGCATATAATTCACTAAAATTACGTTAAAATGTAAACGGCATCCCTAGCCCCGTGCCTCAACTAATATTGCAAAGCTTATGCATTATTCGACTATCGCGCAGGTCAAACTTCTATTCACAACTCGTGCCTAGAACTACATCAGATCACTATCTACATATCTATCTATACACTATATACTACAAATATCTATATACTATCTACAGATCATGAACTACATCAACTACACCAGGATCACGTGAATTCACATTATGTAACAAGCAAAGACGACTTATCTCACGCGATGTCGCGTAATACTGCCCTTTATAAAAAATAATTAAATAATATTGTGATATAAAAACTCGCCATTTGAAGCGTAATAATGAACGAGTTAAATAATTAATATCTAATCAGTTTGTAAGAACTAAACATGGAATGATTTTCTTCAGAGATAAACTATATCATTGAACCGCAGTACTAAACGCCATAAAGCCGTTGAGATATTACGTTAACAGATTTTTAGCTATTTTGGACCTATCCCTACCCTTTTCGACAAAAATACCCTCCTGTCTTCTACACTTACGTAGAAATTGGTATAATTTTTACGAATTCCTTCACAACTTTACGAAATTAGAAAAAAACTTATATAAAGAAGTAAAGATCAGACTCCCCACGATTCTTTGGTTCTTACGCGATACTTGAACGGCCCCATCCAACGTTTATTTATCATAGAAACATAATTAAGCCATGCTAAGTTCCAATAATGCTTCTGACACGTATATGAAAATATCTAATCTATCAATAATGGATATTAAAAATGATGACAACAACGATCACAAATAGTCCATTTGTAGAACAAGCAATAGAACAATAATTATTATCGTGGTAGTTATTTATCAGCGGATGTGGCGGTCGTTAAATTTGTAGATATTAGGGCACGAGTTCCAAAGAAAGTATATGAATATAACGTCACTGTTTATTGTTTAAACAATGATAACTCTAAAATTGTAATAACTAAGTTTATAATTGTAACGCCTAAAGTTCTCTAAACTTGTAATTGCATATGAATTTAAAGAGATGCACAAATCCACATGGGAATGTTACGGGCTTAATATATCACAATCGTTAGTAATTTTCATGGTAAATGAGCAAACGACATTTACAAGGTAAAAATGTTTGGTTCATGACATGACACTATTCAAAACACAATCTAATCAGTAAAAAAAAAGGAAACAAAGATTGAAGTTTACATCAGTTTCAAATTATAAACTTATTATTCCATAGTTCGAGTCCCTTTCAAATTTCAAAATTGAAGAAATAATGTGAAGTCTTGATGAATTAATTTCTTATGTTTACTTATTTATCAGTTGTACTTATTTATATTTTGTTATCATTTACTGTACTTTCAACTATTTGGATACTTAGAATTGTTCATTAATGTTAATTTTTAAATGTTATTTTTTCCCATTTTGAATATATTATAACGTTTTTATGATATTCATCTAATGACTAGACAAATGAGAAGATAAAGTATAATCACCTGTAAGGCCAACCTTCTTGCGGCAAACTGCGCATCTGTTCTTTTTCTTTTTGTCCTTGCTGGGATCTTTGTCGTCGGCGTCATTGTCCGAGGTGCCGGTGCTGGCGCCGCTGGTGCCCGCGCCGCTGTCATCTTCTAATTTCTGGAAACAATTACAATTCATTATTATTATTTAGTATTTATTCATTTAAATAGTTACATTCTATCAACACATTACTAAAAGACAAGTAAAAATAAATAATAAAGTGATAATTAGTAAAATAAAAGCCCTATCCTTATTGAATTCTTTACAGTTTTCCGCAAAGTTCAAAATGATTCAATTTGTTGATACAAAATGCGAGCGCGTGTTACTTAAACCCCGTGCAAAAATCCCAAACCTCCAGTATACACCGCAAAAATCTATGTAGTTTTACCTGAATGAAAGTCGTATTACAATTGACTCGTGATATTCCAAAATAACCAATATCAAATTTTAACCATCCATAAGATTTTAAGTTTTTTTAAGGCTCTTCAAATTGTATATACGTAAAATTTGAATATAATAAAAAAAAACGAATAATCTTATGAATGGATAAAGTTGGGACTTTGTTCACGGTGTATAAAAACTGAAGACCTTAAAAAAATAAAAATCTTATCACGATCGATTAAAATTGGACTTGGTTCATTTTGAAATGTAATGGACTCGCATTACAAAATGCATCTTAAAAATAAAATGCTCCTAAATTACAGACAGACTTGGTTCATTTTGAAATGTAATGGACTCGGCATTACAAAATGCATCTTAAAAATAAAATACTCCTAAATTACAGACAATACGAATATTTCATTGATTTATTAACATTATTTCAACGTTACCATAATATCATTGAAGAGAAATTTTTAAAAAGTAATCATTGGTCTAATGTTATTTATTTTTAAATTAGTATTCCTACAACAAAGTTGTGGAAATAACTATTTTTGTGTGCAAATTTAAAAGCCAACCGAACAAACCCTTTTTAGATTCTTTTTCCTACTGTCTATTCCAGAACGTTCTCTGGTCTCATTCGTTGGTGAACTCAATTTAACTTCCTTCTTTACCGCCGAAGCTTCAGCTTCGAGTGATTCATCCTTTATTTCATCGACCCTGTACAATCGCGTTTGGCCGGAGTGGCCATTTGTCACGGGCGGTGGTCTTTCTTGTTGTGTTTTGTCTCTTTGTATTAGTTTCTGCGCGTTACCACCGCGGTCAGTTTTCTCATTTTTTCCATCTGAAATCGTTAACGACGCGCTTTGCTTTGTTTCTATTGGCAGATGTTTATTCTCGAAACTTTTGGAACGCGAGTCACTGATGCCTGGCTCTATGACAGAATGCTGACTGCTACTATTAGATTTACTGTTACGGCGTATTGCTTTTTTCAATATCCTCTTCCCCTTAGACAGTTTTTTGTTGGGGTCATTTTCCATTATTCAGATCTTTGCTGTTTTATAAATCATACATTTTGTCTGCAAGTATATAAATTTATCTTATACACTCCATATTAGGTTCGTGTATTCCAGAATAAGTAAGATGATCAAATTCACACGGTATATTTAAATCTTTAATAAACACAGTAAACCTTTTAATAAAAAATTATCAATTTACCTTTTATATAGGATAAACTGTCAATAAAATTCCTAAGAAAATATTTTTTGCCATTTTGTTGCTATACAAAGTTGTCAACTTGACGTGATTCTAGTTTTAAATTATGATTTCGCAATGCGGCACTTGTAATTCAAATAGTATTTATTTATCTATACTAGTTGTTTTCCAGTGGTCAGAATTCGACTGTAATTAAACTTTTTTTACCTTCAGTTTGAAAGTTATTGATATTCTTTGAGTATTCCCCTACAATATTTCCGTATATATTTTTTATATTGTTTAACAACGTCAGCTGCGAGCATGTACGGATACGTCATATTATGCATTAATTTTCGATTCATTTTAGCGATAATCTCTACTCAGGGCGACTGAATACTCAGACCACAAACTAATTAATATTCGTTTGACTTTTATACGTTTGACATTGAGTATTAACGTAAACAATAAATGCGTTTTACTTTTAAATTAGTTCTTCAACGTATTTGTGTCAGATATGATGCGTAAATGTTATCTTTCTGCACTTCTCCAAATGAACGCTAACTATAATATATTTCACACGCCTTCGTGCGCGCAATGTGCATAAAAAGGGATACAAAGATTTTCTTATGCGTATTAATATATTCACGCATCCCAACAAAGAAAACGGTCAACAATCTTTTACGCACTTCGATATGTTAGTCATTTCTGCGCGCCTTTAATTTGTTATCTTTATACGATACGTAACACAATAATTACTTAAAATATACGCATAATTTTTTTGGCCTTCCAAATACAGTTTAACTCATTTTTAACTTACTTTGTCTCAAGAGAGAAAAGTCACACATATAACTAATCATTATCATATGCGACACCAAAACTCCGGTAGTTCCAATATCAACAGTACTATATAGTACAACAGTAGTATATTTGCTTTGTTTCATATTTCAGTCAGGTTTATAAATAACTTTTTTTTATATCATAGGAGGCAAACGGACAGGTGGGTTGTTGATGATGTTGACTGATGTTAAGTGATCACCACCGTCCATAGACACTTGCAACACCAGATGAGTCGCAAGTGCGTTGCCAACCTGTCTCGGGGGAGTAAGGGAAGAGGGGAGGGGAGGTGGTCCTCCGGCGCTCTCAGTGACCGAACGAAACGCAACAATGCAAGCACTGTTACTTCACGTCGGTTTTCTGTGTGAGGGTGGTACTACTCCGGTCGAGCAGACTCATTCATGCTAAAACCATTAATAGCTTTTATTATAATTAATAGCTCTACCACCCAAATAATGGTATCTATGATTAACGACGCCTTACTTCATTACATAGTATAAAACAAAGTCCCCTACCGCGTCTGTCTGTCTGTCTGTTCGCGATAAACTCAAAAACTACTGAACGGATCTTTATGTGGTTTTCACCAGTGGATAAAGTGATTCACGAGGAACGTTTTGGTAGGTATATAATTTGTCCAGGATTTTTTATAATCAGGGCGGGACAACGTCTGCCGGGCCCGCTAGTTTTGATAATATATCGTAAACTTGTTCATGATTTCATTTTAATTAAAGCTTCTATTTAACATTACAAAGAATTCTTATTTAGTCCAGACATAGAATTCAAACTTTACTATGAATATGTTATAGATTTGTTATCTAATATAACAATAACTTAAGATTCCTCCACTTTTTTAATAATTGTACATTATTACTATGAATTATAATCCGATACCTAAAATATTAGATAAGCTTAGGGTTGGGCGCCATTCACATAACAATATAGTAAATATATAACGCTAATTATAACAAACAGCTCTGCACTACGCAATAGTAAAATAATCTTACCTGTTACATCATCGTCAACTCCAATACGAAGTAGTCATAGTCGTTACAAAATTTGTCATTCTAAAATTACAAATATATGGGAACTTAGGTATATTAATTTTATGACTTTATAAATATAGACCGACTAGAACTGATCTGCCTGTCTCAAGGGCTTATATCACGTTACAATGATGCATATAACTACATTAATAATATTGATACTGGTATATATTTAATGAACATGTACATATAATAAAGCATCATCATAAATTCAGTCAAAATGGTATCTATACTAATATTATAAATCTGGAGGGTTTGTGTGTTTGGTTGAACGCGCTAATCTCAGGAACAACCGATCCGATTTGAAAAACTATTTCAGTGTTACATAGCTCATTTATCATCACGCTAAGATCAATAGGAACGGAGCACCAATGGAGAATGTTTCAAAATCAGGGTTTTGTTTCCTTTTGAGAGCTTCCGCTGCGTGTTATCGTTAGCTCAAAGTAACTATTCCACGCGGACGAAGTCGCGGACAGAAGCTAGTAATTTATAATATCGAATTGGTAACTCTGTTGTACCAGCGATCGCATGACGTGACCATAAGTACCAGACTTATTATTTCATATTTAATGACTCATCTTAACTTTGCATGAGTATTTGTTCAAGGATCGACCGCGGAAACACAACCGGTACACCTATATTACCGCAAACAATTGTGTCCATAGTATTGTGTTCCGCTTTTAAGATTATTTATTATTTTAAGTGGCAGCACACACTGACACACGGGTTCTCGAGGAAACGCGGGCGCCACTTAGTCCATACAAACGTAGTCCTGTTTCATCCCTAGATAATGAAACTAGACCGAATATTTTGATACCATACAATCCTACATTTCTACATATTAATTATTTCTAATTAATGAAATGTTAAAATTACAATCCTTTTAAAATAACTACTTGTAAAATTTTCCAGTTGTATCTTTGTTTCCAAACATTTCACCGAAACATACACTTCCAACGGGACGCCTACTTAATGTTATCATAGGGCTCTCCTGGAACCTTTGACAACCCTAGTGGAACGACAATTGCAGAGTAAACACGTCGTACTTACTTTACTATTGCCGTTTCAATATTCTTTAAATCATCTACGGTACCAGAATGCACAATAAAACCTGTCGAGGGCACATCTGAAGTATGTATCATTTAAAAAAGAAAACAAATAAACGAGATATAATTATTACTCTATATATAAACATACAAACTGAAAGGTCAATATTGTATTGCAAATTTTTGAAGTTATACTTCTTTTGGCGCGTTAGGGAAAAATGATGAGAGTACATTTTTAGATGCGCGCGCACACCGTCATGAAAAACCGACGACACCCTGAAGTTAGCTATAGTCAACATTTTGTTTCTTTGTATGTGTTGTTTGTATTTATTTGTATTAAAACTTTCAATGTATTAAATACCTTTTTTCTATTGTTAGTGTCGTTTTTTCTACAAACGTAGAATAAGGCGAAAGATAACATTTTTGAAAAGATTTTATCTTGTTACGCCAAAGAAGTATAAATTCTAACGCGTGCACATAAGTACACACACACTTTTTTTATTTATACTCCATAGTAATTAAAAGAAAAATAAAATCAAAGTAGTTACCTACAAGACGTCGACGTATTTTTAATGTATATGACACAGATAACACAATATAAAATGAGTGACGCAGCATAAGAGTGTCCCCATTAAGAAACATTTAATTATAGGAAGAGTAAGCAAATTATACATTTCTCTGATATTCAGAAAATCAGGTAAATTCTTTTCAGTTACATTAAACCGTCAAAAGTCTTAAAAGTATATTTTAAATCAAGAAGTAAAAATTATTTAACTTTTGTAAGCATTTATAAAGAAGTGACTGTTTACTTTTCCCTCAATTCATATTATTATGTTACGTATTTGAAATATTTATCATTTAATACTGACAATTTAATTCTAAAAAATGATAAGTTGTTTATAAGTATTGTAACTTCATGTTTGCTTTATTGCTACTTTTTAAATTAGTTATCATGTACTTTTCTATAGATATGGGTATCGGTATCATTTCAATAGAAATAAGCATCGATCATTCCGCAACAAGAATTTCCACAGCAATAAAAGCATTAATCGAACAAGATAATTGCTAAATATGTTGAGTTATTTATCAATTAAACCCATTATTTAAACTTAAGATACGACGATAAAAAAAAACCTTACGTATAATACTAAAAGTGTAGCAAACTTATGGTTTTAGAGCCTTCTATCATGTTTAAATAAGTGATGATAACAGATCAACGGAATTATTTATTTTTAAACTTTCCCAAAGAAAAGATTGTGTCTCGTTTCAGTAAATAGGTTTGCCTTATCGAGTCGATCGCTCTGTTACAATGTCATGTAGGTGTAAGTGTGCACAAAATTGAGCAAAGCGGCGAACGATGATGCCATATCATCAAGGGCACATCGTATTTAACATGACTAGGGTATCCAATCTTCTTTATATCAAGTAAATATGCGTTTTATTTCTATTATAGAAAAGAAAAGAAAAAAGTATATTTTTATACAAGAAATAATATTAAAAATGTAATACACAGTTCACCTGAAATAAATCATTTTACCTAATTTATGTATAAAGTATATTACTATACGTAAAATACAATTCCTTGTGTTATTATTCTTATTATCTTATTTTTGGCAACCAATCTTCTAGTAGATTATTACTGCAATTGTCCAGTAGATAATAATATTACAAGTTCCTTGCGATCATTTCAACGTTCTGACAAGATAGTGGTCCGCTTGTGAGAATTTTCCAGGGAGTTTTGTGGCAAGTCAAAATCCATGCTCTGTGGTATTATTTGCCATCCACTTCACTTGTGCACAACAACCGAACAATATCACGTAAAACATAACCTATATTACAAAATATAGAGTAAAATAACACAAAACTATGAATAAAATATAAAATGACATTACAAGATCCCGCCAAAAACTCTCAATTCTTTATGTTAATACTAGCTTCTGCCCGCGACTCTGTCCTCGTGGAATTGGTACTTTGGGCTAAAGCTAACACGCAACAGAAGCTCTCAAAAGGAAAAAAAAAACGAGTTTGAAATATTCTTCATTGGTGCTCCGCTCCTATTAGCTCTGCGTCTTAAGAGTGATGATATATAGCCTTCCTCGATAAATGAGTTATCTAACACTGAAAGATTTTTTCAAATCGAACCAGTAGTTCCTGAGATTACCGCGTTCATCAACCAAACAATCAAACAAACCCTCCAGCTTTATAATATTAAGTATAGATTGACAACCCTAGGCATGTATAGCTATGTGTGAATAAAAGTGTGGCCTCACGTCTGTATGCGTCTGCGAGTGGGCGGGGAGGCTCGGCACTGTGGGCGCAGCGGCGGTCAGCGGCGTGGGGGCACTCGGTACGAAAGGCGCCGAAACCGGTGACGGCGTCGTCGACGGCGGCTGCTGCTTCTTCTTTAAAGCCTCCTGAAAGATACCGCGTTTATGTTATGAAATATCGTCTCCGCACTTTATATAAGGTTCTCGAAACGAATCATTATAACTGTGAACGATTACCAGATTACAGATTATATCGAAATTTTAATTTGTATGGGTCATTTTAAGCTAAGAGGTACTCGCTTGTACAGACGGGCGACACGACATAAATGCTATAATTTTAATCTTATCACAGATTTCTATTGAAACAACTAACTAATACAAATCTGTATAGTTTAGTTACATGTTATTGTAACTAAGCTAAGTGTAAGTAATGAATTTAAGTCACAACAAAGAAGACGATGAGTTTTTATAGATAATGGCGTTACTTCGTACAAATTTCCGAAAAAAATGTAATTTTCTATCGTGGACGTACCTCTTAACTTAGAATGACCCATATCTTATTACATATAATAATCTTATAAACTACAAAAAAGATTATAAAAATTTTGATATATCAGTAAATACTCCAAACGCTGTAAGTATTCAGCTTTACTGAAAATTTATCATTTGCTTTTCCTTTAAAAACACTTGGTTTTGGCACAATAATCTGATAATGCCGTTAAACATTAACGATTTCAATTCATTGCTTTAGGTATCTCATAGCGTTCTCGAGTAATGCGTACATGTTTCTCGTAAATCTTGCTATACCGCTAATATAGCACGGATCTCGATGGCCGAACGCATCCAAGATGCTAATAATGCTTCTCCATCGCATACAAATGCACATCTTTGTAATTTCAATCTAATATGTCGAAAAGCGTATTTAAATCCGAACACAATGTCAGATGTAAAAATTCCATTATTCAATAGATGACAGACCGCAGTACTGGTTTATATCAGTATTAACAAAGGCTACAAAAGTCGAAAATCTGTCGCTAATTCCAGCAACTACAATGCAGAGTCAGTTCTCTTTAGACATACCGTGCAACCATCATGGACCATTCGTTACTAAACGTCAGGTGAGTGAAAAATCAATAAATACTTTGCCTGCACATAAATTTAAAATAGGTAATATAGAATGAAACCTATGACAATGAATTCGTAAACTTTATTAAATATACACACAGACGACCTAAATGAAACCGAAAATGAAAAATACCTAAAAAAACATCATAGATTACACTGCTGTATCTACTGCAGGATCATTGCATTTTGATTTATATGACTACAATAATTTTTTTATGCTAAAGGTCAACAAACATACAGACGGCCCATCTGATGGTAAATGGTTACCGTCGCCTATGGACACCTGCAATACTAGGGGTATCGCTGTTACGTTGTCGGCCTTGAAGAGTGTGGTGTTCCAATCTCTTTTTGAAGAGGCCCATATGATAATCAGCAAGCGTAAGGAGGTACGAATTTGAAACGTCGATGAGGACACCATGTCAAAAAGTTATTTAGATTAAAAAACACAATTTTAGTACTGTCAAATGACACTCCACTTTCAAGCCACAATCCTGCAAATAACATATATGTAGTACTTTGCAGTAAAAACCCTTTTGAGCGAAAGTACTAGCAATGATTCTTAACACCGTCACATATCGATAAGTAAAAGTTACGAGATGAAACAATACACAAAGATTACCTTAAAGCAAACTGAGCAGAGCCCGTCTGTGGATGGATTACCGTAGAATCCGCAACCGGAGCGGCACAACGCCTCCATAGGATTCGATTCACGTTCCATTTTTGCACTTTTAATTTCACTTCAAGTCTTGACACTTCACTTTTTTTTTGTAAATAGTCAGTTGATTGCACTAAAGTACTTATTGCACATGTATAACGTAACACTCAATGTCTCACTGTGTTTAACAAAGTTTGATGAACTTGCATACGTTATAATTTTGATTTTATATCGCTGGCTTATTTAAGCGGTTAGTAGGTTTCCTTGCCGATGATTTGCGATTGTTCTTTTTATGTCAGGATCGCAGAGCTCCCTGAAACAAAACAATTTGCACAAATTAATATAACCCAAATGAAGAATACATAAATTCAATGATATTATAAGTAAAAAGCTGTAGATACGTTACCTACATGATATTTTAACAAAACAAATGGCACGATAACACACACATGCGTAAAGTAATATTGCAACGCCACACTGTCTTACATAAAATGTGGAAGTAAGATGGCATATTCTCAATATCGGTGGTGAAAAAGAAATAGTTATATGTTGCTTAAATACGGGCGGATTCACGGGGCAGCCGTCAAAGATAAGCTAACTAGCCAAGTTTTAACAAGGCGCTGTCGAGGCGCTTATGACATATCTATAGCGTTTTAATTATAATATCATTGTATAAATTACACATAACTGTAGGATTAGATAAAAATTGATATACTGTTATTTTTACGAGTATGGACGTTGTTCTCTTATAATGTAACTATATTTAAATAATCAAACTGTGCTATTTAGAAAGTTGCATTAGGCGAAGAATATGTTTTGTAGAAGCAGAACATAATATGCATAACTTCGGTTTGCGTAACAAGAGAGAGCTAGAGTCGACGCAAAGTAGAACGCGCCCATTAAACAGAGCACCTGCGGACTCGCGCCCCGCCACAAGGTCATAGACAATTGCTCACAAGACATTGATTACAGTTAAATATTGCGAGTAGACTATGGTGAGATCCCTTTTGCAACGTTACATCAATTATGCGCAAATAATTTAACAAACCAATGATATTATAACCAAAAAGCTGTAGATACGTCACAAGCGCTTCGACAGCACCTTGTTAAAACTTGGCTAGTTAGCTTAACTTTGACAGCTGCCCCGTCAATCCACCCGATCTAAGCAACATAGACTATTTCTTTTTCACCACCGACATTGAGAATATGCCATCTTATTTCTACATTTTATCTAAGATAGTGTGGCGTTACAATATTATTTTATGTGTGCGTTATCGTGCCATTTAGCTTTATAGTTATAATAAAATATAATTGTTAGTCACAATAGAACATACAAATCAAAAGAACGTGCTTCAATGGTTTTCTACACTACTTATAAGACATGTCTATGTTCGGATATTTATATAGGATGTATAAAATTATCTCTGTAACTCTACAGACACGACCGAATTTTTTTTTTAAAACCAGCTACAGACAAAGCGTTATTAGTCATTATTATTAAGTTTGTAATTAATGACGCACAAAAACGCGTACGGTTGCTAGTAGGCAATAAAACTTGAAATAATTATTTGCAATGTTTCGTTTTACAATCAAAAGCTTTACGATTAATATAAAAGGACGTTTCTTTGTAGAAAACGGATTCCATGTAAGATGCATCGAAGGATCTAAATAAATGGGCCATTAAATGGTAGCGTGATTTATGTTGATTCTATACATTTGAAAGAGAATTATTATATACGTCAATTTGAAATTATCTTTAAACGTGTTGTAAACTATCTCGTTTTGTATACATTTTCAATTTGATTACAAAGGCCAATAACACAAGCATATTGATATTGTGAAGTATATATTTATTCATTATGAAGGGCATGTTTAAAGATAGGGAATAAAATTCCATAATAAACTAAAACCGCTAACTGTAAGTACGTAAATGGGATATACGCATAGATACGGTCAGGGTTATGTGGCAAAACCGCGTCACTATGTAGAAACGGATGGCAGGTAATTACCGAAAACTGCCCTCGTATGATTAAGACACCGGGAACCAGATCCGTCAACTCTCGACCTCATCTGCTGTAAGCAGAATGTAACGTTCTAATACCAATCGGAAGTAATGATGGATGAATAATAGTACCCGATTTAAATTCAACAATGTCAGTTTGTTTTTCGATAGTTTTTCACGAGAATAATTAAAACATTTTCAGTTTACTTTGTGCCGTAAAGTAATATGTAAATGATTGCGATTAATGTTGTTGTCGAAGTGTGTGCAGTGCGACGAGTTCGTTAACACCGAGACACTTGGGGGAGTCATCGACCGGGCAACACGCAGGGGTGCAAACGGTCCGCGAGCGCCGGCGCCCGCGCACCGACTGCTCTATTATGATCACACTACTATGCAAGCGAACGAATCATGACTCGTTACATTTCAAGACGAGCTAAATCCAATTTAAGCCGTTCCTAATATTTTACGTTATTTTTCAAGATCTTCTAACAAATTTTGTACATACTAGCGGGCCCGTTGGACGTTGTCCCGCCCTGATTATAAAAAAAAAATCCTTGACAAATTATATACCAAAACCTTCCTCATGAATCACTTTATCGACTAGTGAAAACCGCAATAAAATCCGTTCAGTAGTTTTCGAGTTTATCGCGAACAGACTGACAGACAGACGCGGTACGGGACTTTATTTTATACTATGTAATGATAAAATTTGTACATATAAAATATGAAGATTATAAAAACAAAACTAAAAACCTTATGGACGGCAAAATTTGAACTTCGTTCTCGGTGTATAAAAATAGGAAATCGTATTTTTTTTATATTATAAGGGGCAAACGAACAGGCGGGTCACCCGATGGTAAGTGATCACCGCCGCTCATAGACACTAGCTCCACCAGGGGAGTCGCTAGTGCGTCGCCGGCCTTATAAAGAAGTGTACGCTCGTTTATACATGTTATAAGGACGATTAAAATTGGATTTAGTTCATTTTGAAATGTAACAACTCATGTACTAAGTTGTCCATTATTTACCAAGTCGGATTATTTGACTTTGGTATCGTTCAAATCGTTAGTTTATTACCTAAAAACATTTAAGAAAAAAATAAAACAAAATTCGGACGCCGTTTAACCGCGCCTGAATGACGATACTCTTCCCATTCATTTAAGATGGGGATTTTTCACTTTATAGCAATTAATTTTCATTTTGCTTATATTATTGAATAAAATACCAAATATTAGGCACGATTGAACGGCATCGGTTTTTTTTCTTAGATGTCCTTACTTTATAAACTACCGATTTGAAATGTGGCAAATAACGGACACCCTAATATATATACAAAAAATGTATCTATGGACTTAAACATAATACAGCTTACATACTTAACAATCTAATAAGAAACAAACAGAGAGATCACAAATTCTCAAGAATACTGCAAGACCGTAACCTTCTACATTGCACACACATCTACGTATATCTGTTTGATTATCAACGATATGCTAAAGAAAAAATGCAAAATAACGTAGACGTCGGTTGTCGGCACGCTGTTTACTGCCAAGGTTCAATTTCGCCAACGAATTTGTTAAGTGAACTTTAATATGCACACCTTGAATTTCAACTAATAGTATACCGGAACTGAAATATATTAATTACATTTTATAACACGACCTAATGATACAGCACGTGTGGCTTCGACATGTGTATTATATACTTCTGCATATGAAGCACTAAAACTGAAGCAATATACCTAGATATAAAATACATATGGAGTAAATTATCTAGGAGGCTAAGCAAGAAACAAACGCTGGTCGTGTGGTAATTCCGATGAGATTCAAGTGTTACGGCTCAAAGTCCAGTTATGTACGTGACTATCAAACGCTGACTTGTCAGTCGCCACTTCGTGAGCTCGGGCGCTTCATGGAATCCGCGCTTGCTTGTTTTGCTTCTGTTGGACCTTATACAATTGCATGCAATATCACTACATATTATAAAACAAAGTCTTCCGCCACGTCTGCCTGTCTGTTCGCGATAAACGCAGAAACTACTGAACGGATTTTCATGCGATTTTCACCAGTAGATAAAGTGATTCATGAGGAAGGTTTAGGTATATATGTCAAGGTTTTTTATTATCAGGGCGGGACAATGTCCACCGGGCCCGGTAGTAAATAATATACTAAAGTTTACACATTTAATATGATGTTCCACAATAAAGATTTATTTCGTATTTACAAACAATATGGATATCTTATATAAATATAGCTTACACTTAATAAATTAATGGAACGATTAACTTGCTTCATAAGAGTGAATTAATGACTATTGCAGGCAGCGGTGCGCGGGTAAACAATTTTAAAGTAAAGCAATATTGATACGACAAAAGTGTGCCAAGGTAAATATCAGTCTATACAACAGTCGGAAACGTGCGTTTCAATTACATTTGTATTACAATAATGCCTACATCAAATTGCCAAAGTGTTGCCTTCTTCAACCTTTACAACAGTTGAAATAGGTTTTCCAAAATCGCGAATTTAACTTTCGGTACTGTCTGCAGTTTATCTATAAAATAAGTCACATGTTCTGTAGTGGATTGAGTAAGTTCTAAGATAATTTATCTATACATATAATAAGAACGTAAATGTAACGTGTCTGTAATATTTAGATTTAAAAAAAAGTTGCTGCAGGTGACTAGGAATAAGTAATAAAAAACATTTAAATCATTTTTAGTAATGTATGTCTCTCGGTTTGTATGAACACGCATCACTGCTTAAATACTGCGGTCATGATAAAACCTTATCATGAAGCATATTTTCGAGTAACATTTAGTCTTTGTTTCATTAGAATCGGTGTGGTCTATCAGAAGTTATTGTAGTTTTAATGACGTCACAACTTAAGTATGAGATAAAAGTAGGTAAGTAAATGGTTATTCCATTTCATCCATACATTCAGATGACTTTATTAACCGCTGTTTCATTTAAATAAGGGTTTCACGCGGACGAAATCGTGGGCACAGCTTGTATAACATATAGTTGTGCGAGTGTGAGGCGCACGAGGTAACGACGACGCGACGTCGCGCGGCCCGTGCATGAGCCATGCCCCGCTGACCCACTTGCCGACTATTCTCTATAGTCTGTCTACGCAATTCGAGCGCGACCCGCCTCACGGTGCACACACCAAACGCATGTACCCACTCACCCGATTCTTACACCCCTCTGTCACACATGTGTTTTGTATCATTTAAAAAAAAAGTAACAGCCGAAGGAAACCCCTCAAGCATACAACTACCTAACAAGAAAGAATCAAAAACATACAGCAAATTTATACTCTTACGATGTTAACGTTGAAAATAATAAAAAAATCGATTTAAACAAAACTCTAAATATTAATTAAAAAACTCAGATATACTAAAATAATTGTAAGAACATAATATGAGAGGTCGTACCGCACAGCACATTGCGGAAATGAAATAAGGATGAGAATTAAATAAGGAACGCCAGTTTATATAGTTCCGACTTATTAGTAATACATATTACATTGGCCTTTGAATAATAAACGTGGTGATTGTCTGTTAATGATGAAGTATTTTTTTAAAATACAGGTATATATTAAACTGTAAACGTTATGGGTAGTTATGTGGGTCAAAAAGAAACTTCCACAGCACGCATGAAACTTATCACCCATTAAGTTCTATAGATAGGTACTGTGCTCGAATTATCGTCTGACCGGAACAAAATACAGGTCTGACCACTCGAACAACGGTAACAATAACGGTACGAGTCACAAAATTCGTGCACAGCCAAGAAAAATCCTATAAAAGTTCATGCTTTTTTCGCTGAATTCTTGATCAAGTGTCGGCTCTGTGCCGGATGGTAGGCATAATGCAATACAAGCACAACGGCGACCATGGTAATAATATATCGACGGTCGAAATGTCACGTCAACGTGTAAGTCTCTCTCAGCTGTAGAATGATCTCGAAACTCGGCAAACTAAGAGAGAGATTTCCCATCACCCCACAACTACTCAAGAACTCACATCGGGAGTTGTAGCAAACGAGACATTGCCGCCTTTCCTTCAGTACTGATAATACTTTTAATTTAATGGCTAACGTACCTATATTTGGGTAAAAAAATATTACTCAACTTGAATTGTACTTACTTGAATTGTATCTTAATAACAATTTCACATATCACACATATTTTATGTTACTTTAAATTGTTATAATAATAAAAATATTTATAAATATATTAAAAATACTCATGGTATTATTAATTCCTAAGATTTGTAAACCTCAACGCAAATTTATACAATTTTTGTTAGGTGAACAATATTATTTTGGGTAATAAAATACCTTTAAACTTGATAAATTGATTCGAAGGACTTAACAGCATAACATTTACAAAGCTTAAGATGTCAGACTCAGGTTAAATGATAGAGAGAGAATAGATAAAAGAATATATAAAATTTGTTAGAACACCCACTTGATGAGAGGTCCTGAATATGACAGTGATTGTCTAAACCAGCGGTTCTCAACCACCGTGTCGCGACACATTAGACAAATGTGTGGGAGATTTACAAATACGATATTTTTATTTGTTATTTTATACATAACTAGCGGGCCCGGCGGACGTTAGCCCGCCTTGATAATTAAAAAAAACGTAAGCTAATTCTATACCTAAACCTTCCTCGTGAATCATTCTATCTATTGGTGAAAACCACATGAAAATCCGTTCAGTAGTTTTTGAGTTTATCGCGAACAGACAGACAAACGTGGTAGAGGACTTTGTTATATAATATGTAGTGAAATTTTGCATGTAAGTATGTAAGAGTATCGCGAATTTATAAAGAATATATATATGTTAATGAGTCATTCAGTAAAAAGGCTGAGAACCACTTGTCCAAACGACCATTTGCACACTCGACTCTTTGCTAATACGTGTAATTATTACACATCCAACCTAATTCAATGAAATTGTAATTTTTATAAGATGTTGTAAAAAGAAATCCATTATTTTGCATTACGTTGAAAGCTTTATTTAATATTGTTAGAATTACACTACAAAAACAATTTGTAGTCGTTTTATTCAATAACCTTAGACAGGTTTATGTCGAAGATAATTTAAAAAAATGCTTCTCCATAGAGGCCTTGATCCCTATTGACAAAAAAGTGGGACAGTCGATTTTCACAAGCCACTCTTGAAACAAATTTTTCATTAGAGAAATCTTTCGTCATAAATAGCAATAGGTGGTTAATTGATATCCGTTTCGAATTATTTAGTGTAGACGCATAAAATCTTCCAACCAAGCTCCCGGAGCTTCTATCAAGTCCAGTGTGCGTGGCCTAACTTTGCCCTGAGCGAAGAGAAGGCCTCTTCTATTGATAAATTCTGGGCGCTTCTGGGTAATTGCTTCCTTCTGACGGTTGAAGTGTTAACAGTAGAAGCCAGGATTAAAAGTATTGCTGTAGGGCAAACCCATACATAGCACATGATTCTTTGCCAATTTCATCAATTACACTAAAATCTTGCTGAGCATCAAAACTGGTTCGACCAGACTTGTATCAATTTACCGTGATGACCACGACCTCTTTCGCATGCTACTTTTCGTAAATACCTTAAATCATCAATCACCACCCGTTTTAGAAATTGGTTGATTTTGTTGCATTCAGGGGCAATTCAGATATGGATTTTCGAACCATGCTTTTTTTTGCAGTAACCCATTAAGCATCCATGAATCGAGTTGCTTTTTGTATTCAACCTTATTCAAATGGTTCGGAACGGCTTTTATGCAAATTTTAGCTCCTGTACTGTCGAACCCGTGCTTAAACGACGGTCGAAATAGCTTCTAAGATTTTCTCGGTTTCATTCAAAATAAAATTTATAAGGAAATTTCCAAACTACAGAGAATTAAAACTCAGTTGGGAATTTTTATGGGGATTGGCAGTATGTCAGGAAAATAAGTAAATTCTTTACTTTACTAATTTATCCTTGACTGATGCATCCATAATTTGATATCGAAAATTAAAACGCTGATACCTGTACCAAAGCATTTTCAGTGGCGGTAAAAACTGGATGACTCGTTAGCGAATGGTAACAACATATATTATCCTGGATTATATAACCGCTGCATTGATGAAAAATTATGATATTTAAAGTTGTTTAGCTCTAAAAATGACGGGGACCCATAAATATTCTCAAACTAATAAATCATCATTTGCTTATAAATCATTGACATATAGATGCTGTATATGTGTATATAATTGTCGACTGAAATAAAAGTTTTATATAGCCTAAGTGAATAATATGCAACAAAGCTGGGAAACGAAACTAAGAAAGCTCGACATTTTCAGGGTATAAAGGAAGTTTAATCAAATTTCCACTCAATTACATTGGTTTTAGTTACGATCGAAACTTGAGTAACCAAACGTTTGCATTTTCGGTTACGGTCACGCACTAGTTAAATGTTACATAAGTATGCGTCAAAATATAGTAACATCTATACTAAAATACTGAAAAATTAGATTAGAATATTAGTAGAAAGAAAATTATAGACCCAAAGACGAGTTTCAAATAAGTAAGATAAAATAAGTAATATATTAATATAAAATTAAAATAAGTAAGATATTAAAAAAATATATAAATGCAAATCATTAAAATATTTATACATTTTTTTTATTTAAATCTAATTACAGAACGTGCCAACCGAACACTGTATGTAGTGTCAATAAAAACAAAAAATAGAGTATGTGTGTTTCTGTACAAACCTCAAAGGTTATACACTCCTTTGGCATAAATATAACAAAACATCTGTGCAGTTCACTCGTGGTAGAAGTGAACCCTTAAAAAATTTCATATAAATCACAACGTGGCTAAAGTTTTCATTTCAGTAATATTTAAAAGAAATTGTTCATACACGTATATCGAAAGAAAGTGTTTGTCGACTAACTTCATGGTATATTACATCGGCACCCGCGATCTCTGTTAAAAATTCATTCTCAACGATTTCTCATAAACCAAAATAAGAAGTAATTCAAAAAGTTTAATCCGATTTTATTCGTTTGAAATGACCAAGATTTTCAATATTTTTATACGGAATTTAAAAAGATGCTTAATGAATTTTATATTTTATTTAACCAGAACATACTTTCTTCTTGGCGCAATTGATACTAGCTTACAAGCAGCTGACATAATGTGGATAATAAGTTTATTTTCTATGTCGCGTATAACTAAAGGTACAGAGTCCTCATCAATGTTATTGGCCGCTCTGACTACAGCCGTATGTTCAGGCTTTCGCGTAATATAATCAAGAATATTATAAAAAACAAACTTATATTATTATTATAAGAATCTATAATTAGCAAATTTATTTATCCTTAAGTTACCTCTATGTTATGCATATAATATAATCCGTACATGTAACTAAATTTGTGTTATATATACAAAGCGGTCAAAAGTTTTGGCGAAGATTCTAATAGATTCAATTTTCTTCTCAACGTCTGTTATTAAACAAAAACAATTTTATAAAAATTCGAATTGAGGTCAAACATATCTCTCCTGGCAAGACGTTCTAATATAAAATGTAGAATGGCAATAAACTAGAATGTATGTCTGTGGATAAACATTGTGTGCGTACCCGCTTACGCCTATCTTGACGGAAACGTCACACACCAAAAATAGAATAACCAGGGTCTCATCGATAGTCTTCCGTCTTTGCAACAACGAAGCGAGGCCATGGTGCAATCCGTATTCATTGTCTAAACAGCTTCCTAAAGCTCATAACAAATGCCTAGAATTGAAAAGAAACAATGGCAATTTCATTTTAAAGGAAGATTTTACGTCACAACTACAAAATGACGCAGCGACAATCGAACACGCACGGCAAGATGGCCGACACAGCGTCAGCTGATCGCGCACACGCAGCGCAGCTGTGACAATTTGCAGATTCCTACCTTCGTATAGCGGAGAATATATTTCTTTCTCTTTTATTCACAACAATTAAACACAATAGATTAGCTTGATCATTGTACAATGTACAATGCTAGTATCTAAGCAAGTTAAAAATCACATTTAAGAACAGTGTTTCCCGTTGACAGTACAGGTAGTCAACTATTCCCAGTAGTTGCGAATTATGATAGTAAAAACAGAAAAATCGTTTACTTTTATAAACTGAATTTCCAAGAGATGGGCAAATTATTAACAATTGATTGTAAGTTGTAACAAGGAAACATACTATAACAATAACACTATGACGTATGTTTATAGAGAATACGAAAAACCCAAGTTCGAATAATACATCGTCATTACGCTACAAGCGGTAAATATTTTTCAAATATATAAAACAGCAAAGAAAGAAAACGTAAAGTTTCATATTTTTTACTTAACTCATTTCGTGTCTTTTGTTTGTCCTAGCTTTATGCTGCTTAATACCTTTGTTTTTTTTATTAATAGAAAGTATTATGATACAAAAGAACAATAACATGACTAAGGATGCAAACATCGACACATTTTAAATAATAAGTGAATATATGATACACTTATATTTGAATTTCACAACAACGAAATTTTCATAACTTATAACGATGATTTTTAGGTAGGTACTCAATTTTATAAAACTTTACACAATTTTTTGATGATTTCAAAAATGCACAAACTTATAAAAACTGTTAGAAGAAACCTTTGTCAACATTAGTTTCTTTTGAACAACGAACAATCCGATGACCTTTGCCAAACTAAGCCTCATTAAGAAAGCAATGTACGGAAAGTGAATATAGAATAATTGTTTTACTTATGTTACTAAGATGGAAATTTAAAAAATGAATGAGATTTACACGTGAGGACGTTGACCTTCTGACACCAAGGTCGGGGCGGCGGCCTTCAAAACAACCTCGTCTAGCTGGCGCAATGACTTTTCAGATTCATTTTGAAGCGCAAACAAACAAATATCTCACTCACATTTAATAAACGTTACCTTCATGTGGAAACATAAAACCCATGGACGCGTATAATTTATGTCATGAACCGCAACAAATCCAAATGAGACACGATATCACTAATAATTTTAATCGTACAAGAAATTAATGCGCGCACTAATTCATACTATTATCAACTAGATAAGGTACATTAGTCGCATTTAATAATGGAAACTGCACTTATAAACGTATAACTAATACATCGGCCTCGTATAAACGAGCTCCGAAGTCCGACGTCGTCCGCGAACTGGCAACAACTGAGTGAACTGAACTGGTGAGCGATGCCCGACGCGACGCGACGCCTGCTACTATTCGCGTCATTCCATTCTTCAGTCTACTCATGCACGCACTCGCCAACACAACACAACCCAACGCTACTCTCACAAACACGACGGCCACGACGAGCTATCTCAACAAAGTTACAAAAATAAGTACTATACTATTATCATACGCGATATTATCAACATAGTTATTGCCCCCTTAAATAAAATTCATACTCAACTTTTGTCGGGTAGATATGCGGAGTTAGCCTACTGTCAGTCGGCATTTAAAACGCGAATAACATTCTGCATGACTCATTGTTGTGAAATTGCGAATCATGGTTTTCCTAAAATTATATTATTCGATGACGTCATCCGCTTTTTAAAATTATTGAAGCGCCATTCCACGTTTTTGTAATTTACATAAATTGAAACAGGTGAAATTACTTTCAAATTTTTTTAAGAACATATAATATTTAATTAAACAATCGCGGCGAATTATATGAAATATACAAAGTTAATTTTAACCAATGTAGTTGTATCAAAATATATGAAATTGTCAGTTTTAAATCTGATTTAAAGGTTGAATCCTGATGATTTTAGCTTTTGATACAAACCGCCTTAAAATTAAGAAAAATACACAAACTATTGAGTATTCCTTTTACCTCAACATTTAGCAAACAATATATAGTCATATATGAATGTTTCTCGATGCCTATCGATGGAACTGGTGAGTCATTGTGTAGCAAATTGTGACAATTACATTATTGCTTACATGCGTGTTTATCGTCTTTCACACGAGAGAAATTATAGAGACCATGCGAAAGTTATTCTCGATTTTCTCTGAACTTTAGCTTAGTCATCCCGTAGAATATTTACGCGACTGTTACGGTATCACGAAAATCACCAACAGCTAGTTAACATATACAAAAACGTTCAAGTCAATCTTTACAATGACCGATATACATTATAAAAATTCACAGAACAACGTACTTAAAAAAAAAATTAAATGTAAAAAAGAGACTTAGATAAACGGGACTCGTCTTCTCATTTTGAATCATACTTGATTATGACGATGAAACTAGGCCATTTGTACGTGTGTAAGTGATACAAGTTAATGACAAAGAAATTTACTAAGTTTGGTGCAAAACGTTTAGCGAGGCCATGTCGATCACAAACAAAGCCATGTGGCGCGTGCGAGTGGCCGAGTGCACAAGAACTAAGCGGTGCGTCGAACACAGACAAAGCCGCGACGTGGACGCGACGAGTCGTCGATCTCCCCCAAATTAGTCCTGGGCCGGGGCGCTGACCTCCACGCGCCGCGCCGCCTTCATCACAAAACACGCATCACCTCTTACCCTCAACAAACCGCCTCTGGGTTTGTCATTACACTCAATGTAAACAATAAATTATTAATTATCGAATGCAGTCGACTGACTACACTTTTATACTTGGATCGTGACAAAAGGACAAAGACAGTTCGTGTTGGGTCAATGGAATGATAGCACGTGTTACTGTGATTTTCGGGATGATTGCGACGCAGCCACATATCACGTGTTCTCGAATACGTATATGAGAATTCAGTTTACTTGGCAGTCATAGTGTTTTGTCTTGTTCGAAATGAACATTGCAATAATAAAATCGGCCAAATTTTCTAAACTTATTCAGAAAATTCTGTTATTACTTGTTGTTGATGGCAATTTGTTAATTTTATTAACATATTTTTCTATTCGTATGCAATGTACAAACAACAAATACCTCTTTTAAAATCAAATTTGAAAATACCGATAGAATTCTACGATACAAAGCACTTTTTGGTAACAAAGCCGATTTAACTAACTTATGTTACTAACACTTGATATGGAATTATTTATAAGTCTGGTATTACAATAAAATAAAGTAAAGAATTGCAGACCATACATGTTACAATTTAAGTAAGTATGCCTGTAATATATAGTATCATAAACGACTTATTCGCTAGACATCGCGTGTTAACTGCTTCATTGTAACTCTTCAGTGAACCAACATTTTTGATAAAGCTTTAAATTTCTGTTCACAAATAGATGAGTGATTGTTATAGTGAAGTCAAAAGGGTTTAACTTTTTAATATGAAGTTGTTAGACATTTTTACTTATTACAAAAACAAAAATGAACACGGGTTTTACTATGCAGTGCCTAAAATTTAAAATCTAGTCGACATTATTTTTAAAATACTTTATTATGAAAGCGTGTTCAAGTGGTCTCTAGCTAAACATGTGATTATAGTTTTTTATGTAAGTAACTCTGTATAGCATTCGTTCAATTCGATCTTATCATTCAAAAACGTTCCATTACATACAGATATTTTGCAAAGAATTTCAATTTATGAATAATATTTTTGTTCAGATATTTATTAAGAAAATTTACTTATTATTACGTTAAATTAGTTATCATTATTGTTATAAGAAAATGATGTATAAAATAAATAAAATAAGCAATTTATAAGATTTATATATTATGTCAAGTGCGCAATGTGGAACAACAGTATAATGACATATTAAATACACTGTCAGATGTCAATAGTTTCAAATAGTAGTAGTTATGATTTACTTATGAATGTCTAAAATTGTTTAATATATTTACTTCTTCCAAATTTATTATACCCCCGAAATCCATATTTTACTATGAAACTTCTTTTGCCACCAAACAGCGATACAGTTAATTATAACAATAGAATAAGAACTGTAAACTTAGACAAGTGTTAGAGAATATTTAAATTAAATTAATGTCATCAGTAAGCAAAGCATTCTTTTGTGATCAAACTTTTTTAAAGTAAGAGTTCAATACATATTTTTGTAATAACATGGTTATTCTTTCAATTATTAATAATCAATGTATTTAGTTCTATACTATTTAAAAAAATAGTTTGTCGAATCAAACATTTCATAATTATAACCCATTCTTTCGAAAAGGGCCTGTATAGAAGTTACAAATTTCTACAAAGGTAATAACATAACCATGGTTCTAATACCTTAAAACAATTATTTTTAAACTATTTTGAAGCCCAGTGGATAAGTTTATTATTATCTCTCCTTAATAATTTGATACCACAAGGACATCATCTCAATTTTTAGAACTAAAACCGTAACAATTTAAAAAAAAACTCATAAGTCTACAGATCCTCTATTTATAGATATTTTACATCTCTTTCACATTGACTCAGTGAACAGCAACAGATACCGTTATGTATAAAACATTTTTGTTCACAATATTAACACAATGGTTTTTAATCTTATAATCATCTAAACTAATAAGAATTAGATATCAGGGTACCAAGATTCGGATCCATATATGATCACGAGTAAGTGAAGTCATGAAGTCAATGAGTATCTTACTAATTGTGTACATTGCACGGCATTAAAGAAAAACAGAAGAAACTAATTAAGATTGTTACATTTTATTCACTTGTAAGTGAAATATGTCACGACATGTGTGTTACCCAGGCTAAAAGTGTGTGTTACCTATGCTAAACTCGTTTGTTAACATTCATGATTATATTAGGTAGGAGCTATTTTGTTTATCATCCTGTGCCTGCGATTGGTCATTTGTAATGTATACTGGGAACTTTAAATAAAAAACATTGGGCAGCAGAGTTGTGATATATCAATTACACCTGATTAAAAGTACAGTTCCTCCTATGATAGGAGTCATATTTCAATGAATAATTAACATGAATATATTTTCACTAAAGATTTCTACTAACATACTGCAAGAATGAACACCAAAACTGGAAGTTTGTTTTCCTTTCACACTTTTGTAGTACACACAACCTTTAAGTAAAATCTTATAGTATAAATTAATATAAACCTTGTATTTCATAAGATTATATATATATAGACACAAAGCATGTGAGCATTGTAAGAATAAATGTCCAATTTCATAACTACTAGCATCAGGAAATTTTTAATTTTACTCAATCTACGATGTTGTAAAGGCAATCAATACTGTGCACACATACCTGATGTTGGAAGAGTGAATTACGTACTAAACAAATATCTTTCCAAGTGCGCAGTCCTCTTAGCTCACAAGCACACACCACATCTGTGCGGTTGAGGTCAGCATCCACCGGCATCACAATGAATGGTTACACCACCTGTCATGATTAAATATACTATTTAATAGAAACAGTGACTTCTATAATTAATAACATAAAATTCTGATGTCATTGTCGTATTATATTTACCCAGTGAAATAATATGAAAAATATTTCAAATATGTATACTTTGCTTAAAGGACAAATAAGTACCCTATTTTATGTTTAAAGATTATCTCTACAAAAAGGTAATAAATGAGATAAGTTATAGAGCAATGAAGAATTTAGTAAAAATAATATAACTCAGTGTCTACAATTTGTTCTGTAATAATCATAAAATTTGGGAGAAAATATTACATTTTAAAAATAAACAAGATATTATAATAGACATAGATTTGTATGATTTTTTTTCAAATAGTATAGATATATATATATATATATATATGTCATTCTTATCCTGCATTGATAATAAACTAACATACAAAACAAAAAAATATCTGCACTATTTTTATATATTTTCTATGGAAATAAAAAAAATATATATATAAATATTTAAACCAAAATAGAAATAATTTATACTTGTGTTACATACTTTAAGTTCAATATTATAAAAGTTTAATGATAAATATGGTTAACCAAATTTATAGATAATAAAAAAGTCATTAAAGTATATTCTAGAAATCGAAGTAATTATATTATCAATGAACTAATAATCATTGAAGTATAATTAACAGAACAGTAATGTTATGAGTGTAACAATCACACAAATATCCAGATTACTATTTATTTTCTTGGAATATTTTATATCAAGTTTAGCACATTGGTCAACAAACACACACTGATAACACAATTCTTATCTCACAAATAACAATTTCAACAAATCTTTCATTTAGTAACAATGTCAATTAGGATGTACTGGATTATATTATTTATCATGAGTAAAAGTATATTTAATGAGATAGGAACTTAAGTACACAATTGTACCAAATATAATACAAAATCAAAATAATATGATGTAATATTAAAAGCAGTTTTAAAATATGCTTCTATGCATATATGACATGCTTAAAACATATGTAACACTAACTGTGTCCCCAACATCGTCCGCATGGCACTCATGTAAAAAAGAGTGATTAATAAAGTCATCTGAATGTGTTAAGTCTAATTGGACTGCCTATACTTTTCTCTCTTAATTACGCCGCATCATCATTAAAATTACAATAACTTTTGATAGAGTGGATCGATTTTAATGAAACAAAGGCTAAGTTACTCTCGAGGATATGCTTTATGATTCTCTTGGTAAGGTTTTATTGTGAACTCTGTGCTTTAGCAGTAATGAGTGTTAATAGAAACAGACAGACAGACATTTCTAAAAATGAAATGTATTCTATTACTTATTCTTAGACACCGGCTTCAATTTTTTTTATGAAAATCGAAAAAGTAGAAACACCTTACATTTACATTTTTAATATATGTATAGACAACACATGAAAGGATTAAACATAATCTCGATTAGTCTTGTTACAAAATCAAAATGAACAGTGGTTTAACATGAATTTTGCTAAGTACTGCCTAAAATTATAAACCTAGTTGGACACATATTTGAAATACTTTACTATACTGCAAGTTTTTTTTTTATGCTAGCAACTCTGAATAGCATTAGTTCAATTCAATCTCATCATTCAAAAATGTAACATAGAGATATTTTGCGAACACTTTCTATTCATGAATAATATTTTTGTCCAGATCTTAATTAAGAAAGTTTTCTTATTTTAAGTAAAATTGGTTATCATTATTGTGACATTTTGTTTAAAAGAAAGTGGTGTAATTGTTAAAATAAGCAATTTATAAGATACTAGCGGGCCTGGCAGACGTTGGTCCGCCCGGATTATAAAAAAATCCTTGACAAATTATATACTAAAATGTTCCTCATCAATCACTCTATCCACCGGTGAAAACCGCATGAAAATCCGTTTGGTAGTTTTTGAGTTTATCGTGAACAGACAGACAGACGGACACAGCAAGGGACTTTGTTTTATACTATGTAATGATTTATTATGTCAAAGTGCGTGATGTAGAATAAAAATAATGTCAGATTAATAAATTGTCAAATACATTAACAAATGTCAATAGTGTCATATAGTAGTAGTTATGATTGACTGGTGAATCTCTAAAATTGTGTAATTTCTTTATTTCTTCCAAATCAATCATCAGGAAATTCATAATTTATTACAAAAAGGCTATCGCTGGCAAATAGAAATACAATAAATCACAACACTATAATAAAGACTGTCAACTTAGACAAGTGTTAGGGAATATTTACATTTAAATGAAGTCAGTCTGTAAACAAGGGTAAGACACTCTTTTATAATTAAACTTTCTTAAAGCAAGTTTTTAACATGTATGTAACTTTTTCTTGTAATAATATGGCAAAACTTTAAATGATCGTTCTGTAACAAAATATATTGTTGGATTGTGGCTCTTTTGTATAAAATCAGCGATAAATAGGATAAAATAATAAGAAAAACCATGATTTGGGTTCTTTAAAAACAAAGAAATCAAATACATAGATATAATGTTATCAATTAAGAATAAAATTATATTATGAGCATTAAGTAAACCATAAAAATGAGAAGGCATTTTATATCTAATTATACAAAGTATTCATTCCATTATAAGTTATATCATACAAAAAAACAACCTATAAAAAGATACCTAAAATAATTTACCTAGGTTATTACATGAATTCTCCTAGTCATTACTCATTAGTATCAGGGATTAACCAAATAACTCAAATTATTATTATGATTGTGATCATTTTTGCAGATATTGATTATGGAACAAATTAAAATTAAAAACTTTTTCATACATACGTCAGGCTGTATCTATTACTAAGAGGAAGTGACATAAAAAGTTAATTGTATCAAACGTAAATAATTGTATCCTAGTCAAGAAAGGTTATAAGTTATAAGATTAAATGCTGTACATTTTGAGGATATTACCTGGCCAAAAACTATACAACAAAAAAAAAAAGAAAATGTGCAAGAACGCCTCCCAAGGTGGTCGTGTCATGCAAAAAATGCGTACCTATTGAGCAAGTGCAACATTCGGTGAACCATTCCGTGCATCAAAATGTAAGGATTTAATCATGCAGTTATATTCCAAAATGATGTGTTTTACACGCTGAAGTCCCGTTGTTGATAAGAAACAAAGAAAATATTGAAGATTTTTGTAATTGGCATTCACGAAGAAAATGGCGTCATATCACAAGTCACGGAACAAGGTACGATTTCGTCATTAGAATACACGTATCACAGCCACAACGAAACACCACGTTAAAACAAACATATACTATCCAAATGATTTTGTTCGTAAAATTTACTCACTTTGAATAAAAATTCCAAAGAAAGTCATCCAAAAACTTTATGGACTGATGACAAGGCACTCCACTCACCGTTTTGCAAAACCAGACTGATGTCACGTGACTGATTTGGGGCTACCAGCATAGGTTGAATGTTGACATTTAATATTTTTTGGTATATCTACATTTTCCCCACAAATAAGAATCATTACATAGTATAAAACAAAGTCCCCTACCACGTCTGTCTGTCTGTGTGTTCGCGATAAATTCAGAAACTACTGAACGGATCTTTATGCGGTTTTCACCAGTGGATAAAGTGATGCTCGAGGAACGTTTTGGTGTATAATTTGTCCAGTTTTTTATTCAGTCTTTCAGGGAGGGACAACGCCTGCCGGGCCCGCTAGTATACAATATAACGTATTTTGTAGGTTCTTAATCTATTATTATAGTTATTAATCATTCGTAAACTAGCGTTATAGGGTTATAGTATTAATGCAATAATGGTAGAATTTTGATAACTTTCCTATTTTTGCTACTGTGCATAACTGAATCAGAAACAACAATAATCGGACTTTTATATCGCCAAAAATTATTTTTTTGTATATCGCAATATAATATAAAGGTATGTATTTTTAAAAGGTTATTTTATATATGAACGTGAGAATTTATACTTGTTGGCATGAATATAAAAAGAAAATTTTACAAACATTTCAACCATTTTGAAACGAACCATAAGTTTAAATGATGTTGTAAAATAACTAATAAAAAAACAATAACATCTAAAGTTCCAATTTGAGAAATATACAGGATGAAAACTCATTTTGTTAGCGAGGCTATAAATTGGCCCCTGATAGTGACTTAATAATAATTTAATGTTGTAATTATTAACGATAAATGTGATTACTTACTTTAAAAATTATTTAAAATTCTCTTTATATACTTTTATACCCACGTATTATTGTATTAAAATGAATTCGTAGTAGGGCATACTATTTGAGTATTCGTGGTTATTTATTATTCGAATAGTTATCAAATCCTAACACAAAAGTCCTAGGTGCCTATACAACCATGTGAAGCTTGGTTATTCAATATAGCTAAAGAACACAAATAGTAACATTTTGCTATCACCGACATTTTAAATTTCTAATATAATAAGTCATAGTCTCAAAATAATAATGGCAAATAACGCAAATAGTCATTTAAGAAATTCATTTAACGACCTTAACGTGGAAGATCCAGATCAATGAAATGCTATTTTCTAAATTTAAGTAAATAAATATTGTGGTATGTGATATGTAACTAATTAGTACCTATACTCACACAATATGCTTTTAAATTACTAAGTATGTACCATTATCAATAATTACATATGTCCTTTGCCAAAATTATTGCCTTCTTATTTGATTTATTTTCTAGTTTGTGATGCCATTGATCAGAATACTCACTAAATCTTTGATAATATGACTCTTGATTCGTTCTTGCTGTAATACTCATTAATACGCTTAATGTTTGAGCATAAAGCACAGGTTTAAGCTACATATCGACAATAAAAGTGCTAGTTGCGTAACGTGTATTTAACAATTTTTACATGTTAGTCAATCATCCTTCCTACCGTCGATAAGTTCCTTATATAATCAATAATAAAGAAGGTATAAAAAAAACAGTAAAATTCGAGTAACTCGAATAGTACGACAGTCGTATTGGAAAAATTTGAATAGTAAAATCGAGTGAATATTGCATGCTCTACTTCCTAGGGAATACATTTTTTTATTTACCTGTCGCCCAGCCGTTCTGCAAAACATCTAGCAACATTGTTATGTGTTCTGTGATAGATTTAAACGTCAATAGAGCAACAAATGGATTTGTAGTAGAGAGTTTTTGGCGGGATTTTGGTCTGCCATGTAGTGGATTTTATATTTTATTCATAATCTTGTGTTATTTGACTCTATATTTTGTAAAATTGGTGGTGTTTTACGTGATACAGTTCGGTTATTGTGCATAAGTGAAGTGAATAGAAAATAATACCACGGACCATGAATTCTGAGATGCCACAAAAACTCCCTCGACAGTTCTAACAAGAGAGCCACCATCTTGTTGGAACATTCAAATTATTCACACGACTCATATTGTGTAAAATATGTTGTATCTCCATTGAGATAAAACTTTGACACTGGCAAGTGCTTCTCTGGAATCAAAACAAGAATAAAAAAATTTTACAAAAAAAAATAAACCGCCTTCGATGTGAAAAACTAATAAGGCACTAAAAAGCAAAAAATAACTGAATTATTAAATTAACCAAATTAAATAAAAAATATGGATATTCGCGCTACCTAATAATATATTTGAAGTCGATGCCAACCTACATTTCAAATTTGTTGCAGGTAATAAAATATGTATACTATACAGATATACATCATGGGACACGAGAGTGGACCCAAACTTTGTATGTAGATGATATGAATGTAGGTTGGCATCGACTTCAAATATATTATTAGGTAGCGCGAATATCAATATTTTTTATTTAATTTGGTTAATTTAATAATTCAGTTATTTTTCGCCTTTTAGTGCCTTATTAGTTTTTCCCATCGAAGGCGGTTTATTTTTTTTGTAATTTTTTTTTATTTTTCTATTTTTAGTGTGCATAAATATATCTGGTTTCTAATGGGTATAATAAACCGGTTCCAATTTCACGAAAATACGTAGAGACGAAGTGGGTTAAAATCAAACAAACGATATTTCACGCCCTTAGGGGTTGAATATTTTTTTTTTTCAAATTTATATGGGACCACCTCTGAATATAACCAATTCAAATAAAAAAAGAATCATTAAAATCTGTTCATAATTGACGGAGATATCGATTGACATACATAAAAAATCAAATAAACAATTTTTGACCCCCTTAGGGGCTGAATATTTTCTTCAAATTTATATGGGACCATCTCTGAATATAACCTATTCAAATAGAAAAAGAATCATTAAAATCGGTTCATAACTGACGGAGATATCGATTAACATACATAAAAAAAAAACCTACAACCGAACGTAGTAACCTCCTCCTTTTTCGAAGTCGGTTAAAAAGAAGAAGTAGGATTTGTAGTAGGTACCACAGAGAAATACGCTATTTTTGGTATGTGGCAGCTTACAACCCGTAGAGAGTGATTATCTACGCTTATAATAAATAGTCTGTGAAAACTAATGCATATTGGTTGTGTGCAAATTTTGGTATTGACTTTTATAATTCGTAATACGAAATAAAAACGTGTATGAAATGCCTACTATATCAGTGAATCGCGATGCATTATTTGCTGCACTTGGCAAAACTTACAGTATGTAATAATTTTATTTTCTATTCTATTGCAATTATATTATATATTCATACTTTAGAAAATTTATTGCATAAATTTTTATTACAGCCGATGATGAATTTCAAGAACTTTGTTTTGAATTTGGCTTGGAATTAGATGAAGTAGTAAGTAATAAAATCATGTTTATTTATAAATGTATAATTTAATGTAAAATAGAAAACCTAGCAATACGTTTTTAATTTATAAAATATAACCATAATATAGTTATATTACTTTAAAACTGTTAGTAAAATTTGTATTGTAAATATTTAAAAAAACAGTATAAGATCCATATAACAACAATATTTTTAGTATATTTCCTTCAAATGTTATAATTATCTTCTATTCTAAATTAGGTTATTCTTTCAACATTTGATTATTTATAAGTTATGTGTTATTTACACCGGTTCTGATTAATTATCTAGAAATGTAAACTAGTAAAACCTTTTACTGTAACAAAGCGTATTGACTGTTTCTTATGAGAAAAAAAGACATTAAATTTTTTAAATTATCCATAGACAACAGAAAAGCAAATGTTAATGAAAGAACAAGGTGACCAAGCAGGTGCAGGTGTTTCTGAAGATATATTGTACCGTATAGATATTCCTGCAAACCGTTATGATCTACTCTGTATGGAAGGGTTGGTTGATGGATTACTTGTGTTCCAAGGGAAGTAAGTAGAGTCTGTAATGTTTATGTTATTTTAAAATTTAGTTTTTTCTTAATAATATGTAGTATTACCTCTTTGAAAAGGTGATAATGCATTTTAGTAGAGTTCAGGTTCGATGTCAGTTGCTAGCTGATTTACTAAATAAAATAATAAGATTTGCAAATATGGGAGACATTTACTTTTGCTTTTTTTAGACTGACAGGGAATATTTCCATTCTTGTTTAAATATAATGTTAAATTAAACAAATCAAGGAGGTTTTTTACATTTTCTTTATAAGTTTATTATATCAGTAATTAAAATGCTCTAGCATATATTGTGTTAAAACTTATACTCATAAATAAAAATACATTTTTTAGTATCAATTACTAACATGTTTTGTATAAATTTATTATAAAAATGATTGTCAGAATCATATATGTTAATTCTAATAATAATAACTATAGCTCATAAATTTACCATAGTTATCATAATTTAGATCAGATGGTAAGATATATCAAAGTAATAAAATCCCAAAGAATTGTATTTAATAATAATAAATCCAATCTGTAACAACCCCACTGCTGGGCCAAAGATCTCTTTCTGAGGTGTTTTGAATAATGAATATGGACTCGCCAATTCTGGTACTACAACATACTGACAATTTGTAAGGGAGAGAAATCTACAGTTTCATATTTTTGCCCATATGCAATTTTAATACAAGAGTATTCTTAAGTTCATGTTTCCCTAAAATATTTGTAATTTACATAAAAGAAAACTTTTATAATATGGTAGTAAATATTGAGGTACACTCTTGTGAATATCTAATTGATATTTCCCCAGTGAAACTATTCAACCACCACAATTTTTATCATATTAATGTTGAACATGTCCTAATATGTCCCATTTTACCAGATGTAAAATTTGTTTCTCACACTGCTCCCTTATATTATTCATTTCTTGAATTATTGCTTTAACTAAGTAAATCTCACTTATTGCATATGAAATCCATTTCAATGTTAGGTTATTGAAGAAACGTTTCTTTGATAGTTTGTTTAATCTAATTTGCATAAAATGACCAAAATTAATCTAACCGACTTCCCTCTTACAAAACTAGTTGTTTTGTTCAGGAGAACTCCATCTTTTAACTGGATTTACTATGGACTTTTATTTCTTTAAATATAATTTTATCAATACCATTTAAGACTTATCCTTATTACAAATTATCTGTGTTAAATTGTATTATAACCTCTTAGCCCCTATAAGAAAGTTAAACAATATGCAGTCTAGATAAAAATCTGAAACTCCTCTATCTTCATTGAAATTAGTTTGATCTTTTCTGAGATAAACTCACAGCAAACTTGACAGCAGGCTCTTCAATTTCATTTATATGTATAGATAATATTATTTTTCAGAAAATCTCCACCTGAATTCAAACTAAATAAATATGAAGACTGCTACTCATTACATTTGACACCAGCAACTATACAAATCAGACCATATGCTGTTGCTGCTATACTAAAAAATATTTCATTCACAAAGGAGTCATATGAGAGCTTCATTGATCTACAGGTAAAAATATTTCTGTAACTACAAACAAAAAAAAAAGAAACAGAATTCACTCGTCTTCATAATCTTTAAAAGTTTCTTACAGATTTACAGAAAAAGATATATTTACAGAAATAGATACATATACCTAAGAATCAATATCATAAATCTCAATATAATAAAAAAACAAAATTGAGTAGATCAAAAAATATGGAGTTTGCATAACAAATAATTTTGTAATTGTTGCAAATTCTGATACAAACTATTCGCCAGGTTAAATAAAATTGAATTTTAAAGCTGACTGCATTAAAAAATTAAAATATCTAACATTATTTGAGTTTATGGAGAATTTGTAGTTTAATGAGAATTAATAGGTATTTATTTCATCAGCATCTATACTAATATAATAAAGCTGAAGAGTTAGTTTGCTTGAATGGGTTAATCTCAGGAACTAATGGTCCGATTTGAATATATATATTAATCTAGGAAGGCCTTATCATCACGCTAAGACCAATAGGAGCGAAGCACCAATTAAGAGTGTTTCACAATCGGGATTTTTTATTGTTGGCCCAAAGTAACTATTCCACGCCGACGAAGTCGCGAGCAGAAGCTAGTTATTAATAAAAGGTTCTTTGAGATTTGTATTCAATATATTTGAATATTTGTCTTATGATTGTATCTTCGAAAACAAATTTTCTTCTAGGATAAGCTACATCAAAATATTTGCAGAAAAAGGACATTAGTTGCCATTGGGACACATGACTTGGATACTATACATGGGCCTTTCATATATGATGCATTACCACCTAATGAAATAAAATTCAAAGCTCTCAATCAACAGAAGGAGACAACTGCACCCGAGCTTATGGAACTCTATTCAGTACGTTTACTTAAGTAACTTCGTAAACACGTAACTTCAGTGCACTTGAATTTTGATAGCTTTTTTTAAGTATGATATGTTATAGTAATCACGTATATAATTGATGCGGTCAGGGATACCAATAAACACTTCGTAGGTACCGTCACTATTTATTTGGGCAGAGCTTCGCCTTACAATACTTTGTACATAAAAATGCGTAGATATCACGACATCTTGCCTTTTAACGGCCGATCTAGGTAATTCAAAGCAATTATTATTTACACATAATTCCGCAAAATAATTTAAATTTCACAAGGATAATAAAGTATGAACAAATTAATGTTATTTAAGCTATACAACAATTTTATATGATTATTCTTATTTATGTATCTGTAATGTGTTTCGACATGTAGATCAGCGACATCTTGCCTATTATAGGCCAAATTATGAAAGTCAAAGAATATACTATTTATTTATAATTCTGCAAAATAATTGAAGTAAATATAATATAGATCAAAGTAATGATTCATTTCTATATAATAATATCAATTCTTATTTACGTCTTATTGAAATCTATATAATAATAATAATTCTTATTTATGTATCTTTAATATGGTGGCGCTAGTGTCAATGTGTTTCTATTATGGTGGCACTAGTATCAATGTGTATCTGTAATATGGTGGCACTAGTGTCAATGTATATCTCTAATATGGTGGCGCTAATGTCTTATGTTCCGGTCGTGTTGTGGTCTCGCTTCTTGAATGCGACGTAGCGGCATCGGAGGTGGATGATAACAGATGTTTTCTAAGACTGCAATAAATCATTGTTATATAGGTGTATAGGTAATATGATGGTCTAGATCGGTGGGCGTCATACCTTTCTAACCGAGTGTTACATAGCATTTGAAGTTTATCTGTGGACCACACAATTATAGATTGGGTAGTTGATAATACCAAGCGACATATTTTTATAACTTATCAAAAAGCAATTGCTCTATAGATTTTGTATGGCAATAGCAACTCGTGAAGACACTCATTTGTCGTTTCTAAATGCTGTACTACAAGACCTGCTATAATTTTATGCTGTTCAACGGTTAGTCTTCATTAGAGTTCTACTTCATACTTAGAAGTGTCTAAGATATTATTACGTACTAAGAGCTATTTATTTGTTACAGACTCACGCACAGTTAAAACAGTATTTAGGAATAATAAAGGATAGCCCGGTGTATCCTGTAATCAAAGATAAAAATGGTGTTGTACTGTCCATGCCACCTATAATAAATGGAGATCATTCTAAGATTACTCTGGATACTAAGAATGTTTTCATTGAATGCACCGCCACTGATTTAACCAAGGTACATAATTCGTAATCACTAAATCTAACAATTGAACACAATTACGTATGTTCAGGAAAACAAGTAGGCAAAATCTTATTAAAAGCCTTATTAAGCTTAAAGTACTATCTTTAGTGTAGTTTAAAAAGTTTCAAGTATTAAAAAAAAAGTAAATAAAAGATATTATTTAGGGGTGTGGCAAAAAATACTCGAATCAAATAATGATCTTTGATTCAAATATTTTAAAAAAGGAACAATTATTAAACTAATAGTTATTGGAGATGATACAACATCCCCCAATTTTATATTTGCATAAAAACTTAAATTACATAATTTTATGAAATAAACAATGGACTTTCTTATTTATTACAAATTTTCACCCAAGTTTACTTAAAATTCCTTTGACTAACAATGACAAATCTAGTGAACTAATTTTGTATATTAATTATTATTTATAATCATCTTTTCTCTCATCTTCATACATCTTATCCAATACACTAATTTAATAAGTGGCGGTAATTTCCCAGTAATTATACATTTAATATTTTAAACAATATTATTTACTTTTAGGCAGTTGTAGTCTTAGATACGGTTGTGAGTATGTTTTCTAAGTATTGCTCAAATCCTTACGAGGTACAACAGTGTAAAGTGTTCGCCCCGGACGGTACCTACGAGCTTTATCCAAAACTAAACCACAGGGAGGAGATTATTAACGTTGACAAAGCTAATAATTACATTGGCATAAGGTGAATCTACTATTTATTATATTATATGAAATTCACACGAATCTATTTGCGATATGCAGTGTATATTTTTCATAGTTAAATTTATAGTTTATAGCTTCTCAACCTGAGGTTTAAAACTTCTGACATGATTGTTTTCAAAAATATGTCGCAATGTCTCAAAAATGATCCATATTTTTTATTAAAATGTTTTGGAATTGCAAAATGGTATTAGAAAATTAAGTAGAATCCTAATATAACAGCGTTTTAAAATACTCAAATGATTAAACAGTATTCTGTGTACATTCAAACAACACCGAACAAATGAAAAACTGAAAAAAAAGAATTGCTTAACGAACAACAAAGAAAAAACAACAATAATTCAATCGATGAATGTGTTCTGCTCATAGAAATTGTTGTTTGTTAAAATTTTAATAACTTTATATTAAATGAGACTATCGTGATTTTTTTTTAGAAACCTACGAAGTGTCTAAGAAGTAAAACTAAAAAAAATGGTCGAAATCTATCTAGTAGTTTTTGCATGATGTGCCCACGACTAACCTCTATCATTTTATTTATACAGTATACATATATATAAGAAGTAATCTGTATGTCAAAATTAAGGTTAGATGTCAAATTTGACATTTCAGATGCGTTTCGTTATCATATCTATGAATATAAAACAAAGTCCCCTACCGCGTCTGTCTGTCTGTCTGTTCGCGATAAACTCAAAAACTACTGAACGGATTTTCTTGCGGTTTTCACCAGTAGATAGAGTAATTCATGAGGAAGGTTTTAGTATATAATTTGTCAAGGATTTTTTTATAGTCAGGGCGGGACAACGTCTGCCGGGCCCGCTAGTCATATCTATGAATATTTAGTTTTTCATATTGATCCAATAATTATTTTATATTATTACTGTTTATGTATATTACCAATTAGTTATGTAATTAGGTTACCAATGTTTCTAGCGAAAATGGAGATCAACTAGCGGCGCTTTTGTCTCGGATGTGCTTAACAGCTACTCATGAAGATTGTTTGTTGCGAGTGCGCGTGCCGCCTACTAGGCATGACGTCATTCATGCATGTGACTTGTATGAGGATATCGCTATAGCTTACGGGTAAGATTAACTTATCTAGACTTATTATCATTCCGATTACCATAAGAGCTAATGGTTGTTTACACCTGACATGACTCAAAAAGGATACATTTTGGGTGGTCATTATGATTGTAATAATTAAAGGTTAAATAATTTTAAAAAAATACTGCACACCTACGCATATCCTCGGATGTAACTTAGTCTTTGTTTCATTAAAATCGGTCCACTCTATCAATAGTTATTGCAATTTGAATGACGGCTCGAGTTAAGTATGAGAGAAGATTAGTAATCTATACTTCTATACTAATATTATAAAGCTGGAGGGTTTGTTTGGTTGGTTATCGATGATTACGAGCTAATCTCAGGAACTACAGTTCCGATTTGAAAAAATCTTTCAGTGTCGGATAGCTCATTTGTCGAGAAAGGCTATCGTCACGCTAAGACCAATAGGAGCGGAGCACCAATGAAGAATGTTTCAAAATCGGGGATTTTTTCATTTTGAGAGCTTCCGCTGTGTGATAGCGTTAGCCCAAAGTAACTATTCGAAGCGGATGAAGTCGCGGGCAAATGTTAGTATATTATAAAACAAAGTCCTCTGCCACGTTTGTCGGTCTGTTCGCGATAAACTCAAAAGCTACTGCAAGGATTTTTATGCGGTTTCCACCAGTTGATAGTGATTAATGAGGAAGGTTTAGGTAGTATATTATTTATTGTTTTTTTATTAACAGGGTGGGCTAACGTCCGCTGGACCTGCTAATTTTTTTGTATAAAAAATGAATTTAGATTTCCTTATAATTTTGTCACAAGGCTGGCGTATATGAAAGGGTCAATTTTAAATATAATGATTATTATAAATTTGTCATTTTCAATTTTGACACTTCCAAAAATGTTTCGTTTTACCAAATTTGAAATAGGAATTCTGACGTCTTTGCGGGTTACCTGATACAAACTTTGGAGAAATGTTCTAATCGCTATTAGTAATGAAAAAGAGAGTACAACATTGCCTTAGACTGGACCAATCGAATTTAAACCCGAAAAAAATGAGAAGTGTTTGTAATATACTTTTTTATTGTAATAAATGTGCGAGAAATAGCCCAATAGAAACGATTCTTCACTAACACATTTCTCCACGTTTGTATACTATTCTTCTTGTAGGGTAGTTATGCTTTGAACTAACCAAATACTGTGTAGATGTAATTGGTGACTCTTTGGTATTATATCATTTTCGTTATTTGTTTTACTGAAAGGACTTCTAACTCGGAACATCATTGTTCACACCTAATGCCAAACAAGAGCCATAAAAATGTAGTTTCGTCAAAGAACGATTACGAATTAACTTATTACTAATTATTCATTTAAGTAAAAGTGGGTAGTCATTTTTGCATTGCAATATTAATCCTTTTATATAAATAAAATAATAGAGGTCTGCCTTGTTGATTTGGAGCAATTTTTTACATTTTGGATATTTAGTCCCTATTAAAAAATACGTTCCAATTATAACTTTATGTAATCTACAATTATTAAAGTTTTAAGAAATTACGGTTTTGTTAAGCAACTACATGATGTGTATTTTCTTGCCGTGTGAAAGGGGGCAAGCGCTGTAATGTTTCTGTTTTTTCTCTGTATGTAAAATATCTTTTGATAATAAACATTGCAGACAAAGTCGCGGGTATAAGTTAGTTATTTAATAACTTTACTTTTCGGAAAAGGCGAGGTTCATTTTAGAGAAAAATAACTAAAAAAAAGGCTAAATATTCTCCTCGAGGATTACCATTCTGATACTTTTATTACAAGTATCCAGTGAATGTAGATTTTATGGTGAGTTCTTTGTACTGTTACATTTATAGTAATAGTTTAATCTGACCAATTGGCGTATTCTACTGTTCGGTCATTTAATTATTTTACGCCAAGGATCTCTAAACCCTTTTCCAATAGATTTCTCAGTAGAGTGTATGGGCTGATTTGGAGAATTTCGATTATAAGGTCTTTGATCATGATTTGTAGATGTCTTTGGTAGAGCCACTCTCAAGCTATTACTGGTTTCAGCGTGAATGGCTTGGCTCTCCCGGGGTAGTAGCACCCTCTTACAGAAATACCGACGTGAAGTAACAGTGCTTGCATTTTTGCGTTTGGTTCGGTCAGTGAGAGCGCTGGATACCCAACTCCCCTCCCACTCCCACCTTCCCCTTCTGCTAAACACAGGCTGGCAACGCACTTGCCACTCCTCTGGTGTTGTTATGGACGGTGGTGATCACTTAACTTCAGGTGAACCACCTATTCGTTTGCCTCCAATGATATAAAAAAAGGGCATTTTCATTACAGTTACAATCGTATCGCGCGCCGTCCGCCGCAAGTGGTGACCGCTGGTGGTCAGGAACCTCTTAACAAGCTTACCGAACAGCTGCGTAACGAGTGCGCACACGCAGGGTATACCGAGGCCCTCACCTTCACACTTGTAAGTATATGGGGATTGTTATAACTACTCGATCTTTACTGTACCGGAATACTGTTTGTGCTTGCGCACCGCCGAAATAACCTATGGCGGTGTTCTGCTACTCTGGGGGACCTCAAAGGATCCTACGAGAGCCTTTAAAGCTTAAGTTCAGAACCAGCTAACAACAGTAAAGATACAATGCACATTCCTCAAGATCTTCTACGTGTTACGGCTGGCCATTGAGCTTTAGTGAATTTGTTAAATTGTGATGATTTAATTTTGTCAATAGTCGCTTTGTATAAATGACTAGCTTCTGCCCGCGACTTCATCCGAGAGGAATAGTTACTTTGGGCTGACACTAACACGCAGCGGAAGCTCTCAAAAGGAAAAAAATACCCAATTTTTAATCATTCTTAATTTGTTCTCTGCTCCTATTGGTCTTAGCGTGATGATAAGTAGCCTATAACCTGCCTCGATAAATGAGCTATATAAACTGAAATAATTTTTCAAATCGGACCAGTACTTCTTGAGATTACCCCTACAACCTCACAAACTTACAAACTTTACCTCTATATAATACTACTACTATAGATAATGGTACAGTATGTATAGTGAAATTAGTACCTTACTAATATAAATAAAACGAACAGTTCGTAAATCGAATCTATTGCACAATGTTAGCTCAGGTTCATTGATACACCCACTGCAGCATGGGTATAATCACCGACAGCTCATGACGTATTCGCGATTCCAAACTAAGAAATCCACAGTTCTATGTGTTCCCACGTACAGTGGTACTACAAGAAGATTTCTCAAGTTTAGGTTTCTCAGGTTCGGTTAATATTCCACCGGTGTTTACTTTTCGAAACCCAAAGATGATAAAATATAGTAGAAATCTATTAAAAGAAACTGTGTATTAAAATTGACAACACATTCTTTTTTTTTAATTTTGAGACATGAACCGCTCTTTTTGTGTCCGAAAACGTTGTTGTCACTGAGTTTTCATCATTTTAATTGCATTCTTTTTGCAACTATTTGATTGGTGAAGGCGTTACTTTACGGTAATTCATCTATACTTCTATACTAATATTATAAAGAGGTAAAGTTTGTGACGTTGTGACGTTGTAGGGGGTAAGGGGTAATCTCAAGAACTACCGGTCCGATTTGAAAAATTCTTTCAGTGTTATATAGCTCATTTATCGGGGAAGGTTATAGGCTATATATCATCACGCTAAGACTTATAGGAGCGGAGCACCAATGAAGAATGTTTCAAAATCGGGGTATTTTTTCCGCTGCGTGTTAGCGTTAACCCAAAGTTAACGCGGACGAAGTCGCGGGCAGAGGCTAGTAACTAAATATTAGTGCGGACGTTACTTTGCACTTTCGCTTGGAGTTAGTTAGCCGCTGTCACGTCTCTGCAACAGAACACCTTTCTAAAGCCACAAGAAGTAATTAAAACTTGTCGTTGGGCAACGGTTGCACCCGACGTTGGTGGATTGACATTGTTGGTCTGTAACTATAGAAAATATAAAATATATATATCTTTAAATATGTAAAAATCCAGTATCACAATGCTTATCCACGATGAACTCCGAAACTACTCTACCAATCTTCATAAAAGTTGCCAGTTATGTATAATTTGGTTTAACTTAAGAGATAAGATAATTTACATTTCGATTAATGGCCTCAATATATTTAAATTATAGATTAAATGATTGTCTTTGTTGATTATTGTTATTAATTATGAGTTACAACAGTCTCGAACAGATGGCGCTTTAAATTAGTTTATTGACAGAAAATTTTAGTACTGACTGTTATAGAATTCTCATAGATGGCGCCATGTTTTACTTTTGAATTTTTTTTTCAACTCCAGTTTATGGTGCATTTGTATAATTTAGTTCAGTTTGAAGTAACTGAGCCACAGCAACGCATGGCCGGGTCGACTGGTATACATATTAACTAAAAGAAATTTATAAATTATTAATTGTAAAAAATATTGTACCTTAGTCAATGAGATTTTATTTTCGTTTACAGTGTTCCAGAGAAGATGTAGCTACAAAACTGGGTGTTAATATAGAAGATGTGGCCGCTGCACACATCTCAAATCCAAAAACCCTTGAATTTCAAGTCGTCCGCACACTGCTTCTTCCCGGCCTGCTGAAAACTTTAGCTGCCAACAAGAAGATGCCGTTGCCCCTCAAGTTATTTGAAATCAGCGATGTTGTATTACAAGATAAGAATGCTGGTAATAATACTTTTTGTAGTGAAACTTCTTTTTGGATAGAATGAATTGAATTTTATGAAACGAAAAAGAGATAGCTATAAATGTATATATGGGTTTTAGGTTGTGAGAAAATGAGATAGAATGCGTTTCTATATAGTTTCCGTATCCTCGAAATATATAAAGAGAGAGAGTGAAACATTGAAATCTATAGCACAATTTTTTTTTTCTTGAATCGTAGTAACTGCTGCGCACTTTTAAAAACTATTCTGTGTTATGTATTAGTAATATCACTACATATTATAAAACAATGTCATCTGCCACTTCTGTCTGTCTGTTTGTCTGTTCGCAATAAACTTAAAAATTACTGAACGTATTTACATGCGCGTTTCACCATTACATGAAATGATTCATGACGGAGGCTTAGATATATAATTGAACCCGGTAGCTGCCGCTGCGGTCTGATTCTAGGATTTTTTTTATTACCAGGGCGGGACAACGTCCGCCGAGCTCGCTAGTTGTTAATATATATTAAAATATTACAAAATAATGCCGAAAATTAATGTTTAACATTACATAACATTACACTCCATAGTGTATTTATCTCATTCTCTTAAAAGTTCAACAGAATACTAAGTTTTATATCTACCGCGTGTGAAGTAACATTATTTTTCTAAAATTAAAAGTGTATTTAATACATAACGAAGCGGGTAGATGTTAGATAGCTTATGAATAAATAACTTTGAGTTTGTATTAGTGTGAATTTACAATTTTTTTTAACAGACATGGCTTTCATACAGAACTGTATATAATTTTTTGCAACAACCAAATCAAGAACTAGATGTGATTTTCCAAATTAATGTTCTAAAAAAGAAAGAAAAAAAAGTAGAATAATTTAAGAAACAAATTTTTAGGAATTATTAGTTCTTTATTAAAAAAAAAATACATTTTAGTGTAAGATACATTTCTGTGTGTTTTCGGAAATTCACACCCACTAAAATATCAAACGACCGAGAGGGAAGATTTATTATTATTTGGTATAACACACTAGCAGCTAATAAGCTGATGCGTGTGTATTAAATAACTTGGAGATATCTTCGCAGACCAAACTATTCTTAAAAGAGTTTATGGTGGGAGCCATCACAACTTTCTCTGGGAGTTTACTCCATGCTGTGACCACTCTGTGAGGCAAGAAGTGATTTGACACATAAAAAAAAAAGGATTGTGTGGTTTTATGAAACCACGGTAAAAGTGAAACTTTTTTTCACACTATAGACATTTAACTAATTAACTAATAATAGTCTATACACTATACGGTCAGCTGCTGCGAACTATAGGCGCCGCCATATTGGCCCTGGCTGCTCTGACGAGCGCCTTTCACTTTATCCCTACTCCGCGGCCGACCATCACGCGACATGCAACACACAGACGAAAAAGTTTGAGACGATATAATAAAAGTTTCACTTTAAAAGAAAAAAAAGTAGAATTATTTAAGAAATAAATTTTTAGGAATTATTAGTTCTTTATTAAAAAAAAAAATAATACATTATAGTGTAAGATTTTCGTCCGTTTTCGAAAATCACACCCACTAAAAATATCAAACGGCCGAGAGGGAAGACTCTGACAGATAAAAAAAATTAATAACAGAGACTGGGGCGAGGAACGAGAGGCGCGTGTGTGCGGTGCACTGCGGGCGAGCGGCCGGCTTCCAGTACGTGCACGGCTTGCTCGACAGACTCATGGGGCTACTGCGGCACACCTGGGACCGGGACCACGGCTACTACTTACGACAGTGCGAAGGTAATACACATGCAGCATTGTCGTCTAGATAGGTGTAAATAACTCTCCCTAAAAGCGATAAAAGAAAGTGATCACAGGGGGTTATTCTCGCCTAATTGTGGATCAAATAAATTTTAGCCGTTTATTAATTACATTTAATTTTAGTTTGAAGGTGGTAGAGCCACGCTGTAGCTGTTACTAGTTTCGGCATGAATGGGTCGGCTCGCCCCCGGTAGTACCACCCGACCCACAGAACACCGACGTGAAGTAACAGTGCTCGCAATGTTGCGTTACGTTCGGTCAGTGAGAGCGCCGGAGGCCCACCTCTCACTCCCACTCCCCCTCCCCCAACACAGGCTGACAACGCACTTGCGACTCCCCTAGTGTTGCTAGTGTCTATGGACGATGGTGATCACTTAAAATCAGGTGAACCACCTGTTCGTTTGCCTGCTTTTGACATAAAAAAAAAAAAATTGTCTAGTCATCATCTGCCTATAATCAATGACTAATTTCTGAATAGCTACTTTGGGCTAACGCTAACGCGCAACGGAAGCTCTCAAAAGGATAAAAAACACTCCGATTTTTTATTTTATTTATTTAGGAAAACTTACAGCTAATACTAATGGTATAACAAATAAATAACATACAAAGGCTAAAACAGTTGTAGTCCGGTGAAGCTGTTAAGACCTTGCTAGGTCAATAGCGTAGTCAGTTAAAAAAAAAAATAGCTAAAACAATACTAACAGTTTTGAAACATTCTTCATTGGCACTCCGCCCGTATTGGTCTTAGCGTGATGGTATATAACCTACACCCTTCCTCGATAAATGAACTATAATAACACTGAAATAATTTTTCAAATCGGACCAGTAGTTCCTGATATTACCCCCTACAACCTCACAAACTTTACCTCTTTATAATATTAAGTATAGGTATTGGAACTAAGTTCCTTAACGCGGATTACGGGTAGTGCGATTTATTAGAAATCGTCACGTAAAGAATATGCTGTGTATTCATCCGTATGTGTATCAAGCTTACTATAAGCAAATGAGCACACACACATATATATATACTAGCAAACCCGGCGAACTCCGTTTCGCCACCAGATGGCTTCGTTTTATAATGGTTATATATATATATATATATCCCTGTCAAAGTAAAGAACTTCTTTCGTGAGGCGGTCCCCCGACCGCACAAATTTTATAAGTAAAAAGATGTAGGTAGGTTATCTATATGATATTATGACAAAACAAATGGCACGACAACGTATACATACGTAATGTTATGTTGTAACGCCACACTGACTCGGATAGAATGTGGAAGTAAGATGGTATATTATCAACATCGGTGGTGAAATTGTTGCATAGATACTGATTTTATGATTGACTGGACTGGACTATGATTCATTGACTGGGCAGCCGTCAAAAATAAGCTACTTAGCCAAGTTTAGCGCTGTCGAAGCGATTATGATGTATCTACAGGTTTTTAGTAATATTACTGTCTGTAATACACCCATCCCCACTGCAGGTCCATTATGCCTATTTGTTTAAATGCTAAAATCAAAATCAAAAACGCTTTATTCAATTTTTAGGCCCTAACAAGGCGCTTATAAACGTCAAAATTACCACCGGTTCGGAAAACAACCCGATCATCGAGAAGTACCGACAAGAAACTCGATCTAGTTTATGTTATTAGCGTATATATACTTGTATATATATATATTTAGAATACACATACATGTACTTAAATTACATAGGATTTTTTTTTTAAATTCGTGATCGACATTTCTAAGGAGCGGCAAAAAAAACAACAAAATTGCCATTTAAGTTTTTATTCTATCTTTACTAATTTAGCCGCAAACTATAAAAAAACGCAAAATTATTAAAGAAAATATTTATTAAAAAACTATTAAAATCATCAGGCATTGGGATTCTACTGTGAATATCTTCGAAATGGTTTGAGTAATCGATTAACCACAAGAGACCTTTTTTTGTAGAGTGTTAAATTTCCTATAGAAATAATTGAAACTCATTTGACAATAATTATTTTTTAGTAAGTTACAAAATTCAAAACAAAAAGTTATTTTCCTTAAAATACTTCAATCTTTGACCTTGAATATCTTTTAAATGGTTCGATCAATGAAAAAAGTATAAGAGACCATTTTTGTAGAGCGTTCAATTTCCTATAAACATTGACGATGCAACTAGTTTAATGATCAATTGGTAATAAGATATGACCATTTTCATATGAGACTAAATTAAAAATGGAAAACTATGATGAGCATAATCTTCCCGTTAATATTAAGAGCTCAGATTTAGTAAGCACTTTCTAGAGGTAGCTAGAAACAAGATTTCGTGTGTCGGATCCAAAAAAAAAATACTTGATTTTTTTGACCCACCCTAATTTATATACATACAAATAAATACAAATATGTACTAATAATAACTGTACACACAATAAATTCCAATATTAATAGATATATCGTTTTAAAGATGTGTTGTTAACAATGCACAGTATTTATGAAACTTTAAAATCGATTATCATTTATTGAATGTAGAACACTCATTCTCAGTTGTTTTAAGTCATAAAAAGTAAGATAATAAATAGCAACATGTAACATGTAATTGGTGGCATTTTACGTAATATAGTACGGTTACTGTGTAAAAGCGAAGTGGATGGAAAATAATACCACGGAGCATGAATTCTGAGATGCCACTAAAACTCCCTAGAAATTTCTAACAAGGGTGCCACCATTTTGTTAGAACATTGAAACTATTACAAGACACTTGTAATATTATTAATCTACACGACAATGGCAGTAATAATCTAGAAGATTGTTTGTGATAATTAAAATAAAAAAAGTCTGTAGTTTTCTGTGTTTTATCATCAATGTGCTATATCGCCTATTATAACTTCGAATACAACTTAAGAATAAATAAATGCCAATGTCATATTTTAACTTTGTTTTATATTACACTTGACAATATTATGCACAGCTCCGATTATGGCTATAGAGAGTGGCCAAAATATTAGATAGGACTGTAATTTCTATTTGGTTACAGATCCAGCATATTTCCCCGGACGTTGTGCCCAAGTGTTGCTTCGCGGGAACGTCATTGGGAAGATCGGTGTCATACATCCAAGTGTATTGACAGCATTCGAGTTAACCAATCCTTGTTCTGCGGTTGAAATTAACATAGAACCCTTTGTGTAAAACATTTCATTTGTTTGTACATCTAATAAAATCAAACATCCTATCTGCCTTAAAGCCTGATAGTTCAACGATAAATTGTGTGTTATATATATTTGTTGCTGTATTTTGTACTTTAATTACTTGTAATTAATGAATGACAACTTATTATAATATTTATTTGCAATAAATGAATTGTTAATACTGGAGCGTTTTTGTAAATCTTCACACTCTTATTCCACGCTAAATAGGGTCGACACAACATGTTTCTCTTTATCAATCTATACCTAATTTCATTGTAATCGGTTACACAGTTTAGAAGTTCATGCGCTGCAGCGTTATCTATTTAGAAATCCGAATAAGATGGATAACAAAAACCTTGAAAAACACCAATCCATGTGTCAACAATTATGTTGATCTCAGTTTTTTAAACCCTTAAATTGACAGTCACTCATTTCAAACTTAAAAACATTGTCACATTAATTTGTCTGTTATTGTTGGGCGGTATATTTTACGTACCAAATATTGGAACTAGGAAGATAATCTACGAACAGAATAAGCATTATTTAGCCAAAAATCTAGTATTAATTTTTTCATATGTTCTCAGCGCCTAGATTTACACTTGGTGCTAGTGCCCAGGGCGGCAAAGTTATCGAAAATGGTACTTTGTTTTTCAAAAAATGAATAATTAGAAAAAATGTCTAGGGTGCATTCATGTATTACGTACGCAGAATTTTTGCCATTATTGACCGCCTCCTCAGCAAAAGTAAGCAATGCTCTCACCCTCCCATGCTTACGTAAACATTTGTGTGTTTTTAGTCTGTTCTGGTTTCCTTATTGATTAATAGTCAGCAGTTTAAGTGTGTCGTTACATTTCAGAATAAGCTAAATCCAATTTTAATCGTTCATATAACATGTTTATTTTTTTAAAGATTTCCAGTTTTCATACACCAAGAACGAAGTTAAAATTTTGCCGTCCATAAAGTTTTTTGTTATGTTGTTCATATTTTACATGTACAAAATTTGAAGATCTTGAAAAATAACGTAAAATATTAGAAACGGCTAAAATAAGACTTAGCTCATTTTGAATGTAACAACACAAGTCTATAATAGAAATAAGGAATTTATAGTCTATAGAGGAATAGTCAATAGAGGTTCGCTACTAGGGCGATGGTAGTCCAATAAATAAGACTGCACGCTCACACATATCAGAGCTGCACATCCAGATCCATCCCTCATGTCATCAAAAATAAGCAAATCGAAGACCCCCGCCCCCCTTTAGTGCATACGTAATACTTGAATGACCCCTAGAATGTTTTTGAAAAATTGAAAACAATTGTAATTTTTCTAAATCAATTATTTACGCAATTACAGTTTTCAATTTTATTTAAGTAAAAATGTAAAATATTTCAATCAAATAATTTGGAACCCTGCGTGCAGTCCAATTCACAATGAGTCTACATTTCTTCTGTAGTGTTTTTATACTTGGCGTTTACACGCATGTAACCTACAGTAATTTTACTTTTAACAATAATTGTATAAGGGAACTTTATCATTTTATGAAAAATTACGATAATGAGATGGCATTTTTTAGTGCCCAGACGTGGCGTTAGGGTTCAATCCGGCGTCTCTGTATGTATTAACACCGACAGATTTTATCAAAAACGATTTTTCAAAATAGACATTTGTCTTTTAAATATATTTTTTATTACATGACATAAATAAAATTAAAAACAAAAATAAATTGAATACCTTTTATACAATAATAAATTAACACGAACACAATAAATTATAATAATCAAGTTTAATACACATTTATTTCACAATCATATTATTACAATGTACATTTAAATAATTATTGAGATTTAAATAAATATATTTTAATAATTTTCATTTAACAAGCAAACTTTTAATGTGGTTAACATTATATTTTTTTGTCATGTTTCAGATGAAGGTACTTGTATATTTTTACTTAAGATTTACTTAAAATATAATAAATGAAATAATGCAGGCACAATGTCAATGACTAATACTAAAATTCTGACTTGGAAGTCAAGAGGAGAGCAAAACAGGGTACCAGCCCCGAACGACTATTATAAGGAGACGTTATTTGAGAAACCCTTTAAAACTAGTTCCCTAGTTGGATTTTCACAAAGGCAACAAAGAAAAATCAGTACATGGCATTTTTTTCGTTAAAAATAGTTGCTGTAGAATCCGTTTATTATAACTCCGCCTATATTGACCAACCGATTAATATGAAGTAAATACAGCGTAGTTTGGTTTTCATATAAAATTATTTCTAACAAAGTAGGATGTAATGACTTCGCTTCTAGTGACATGTCACTTATTATTTATTACCCATTTTTTAATAAATTACTACCTGACCCCTCTAGGCGTAGCTGTGGCTCAGTTATAACATGTTGAATTAAAATTAGAAAACGTGCACAATAAAATAAAGTAAATAAAATAAAAAAAATCTAAATTAAAACGTGGTGCCATCTATGAAATATCTATTAACAGTCGATCGTACTGTTTTCTGTCAAAAAAATAATTTAAAGCACCATCTGTTCGAGACTGATGAAACTTACAATCAATAACAATAATCAACATTCACAATAATTTAATTTGTAATTAAAAGATATTTAGGGCATTAATCGAAATATAAATTATCCTAACTTTCAAGTTGGACCAATTTATACATAAATGCCAACTTTCATGAAGATCGGTTGAGTAGTTTCGGAGTTCATCGTGGACAAACGTCATAACACTGGATTTTTATATATTTAGATGTCCGGTTATAGTGAACGACGTGATTCCTAACATCGTCGGCAATGTTCGAGTGGGTCACGTGCCGTGCTACAATGTTTGGTTCGTGGCACAAAGCTTGTTTTTATTTTGAGTCTCAGATTACTAGATGCAATTTTTATTGTTAATGATGTCTGGAATAAAATGTCATAAAGTAGCATTCACAACTGTTTCAGGCATGCAGGATTCATTGAAAACCACAACGGTTTACCTGTTCAAACAGCAGAACAGGTACACAATCTAAATTCAAATTCCTTAGCCGCACTGGGAATGTGGGAAGATTATGTTGACATTGACAACGTTTTCCTCACATCAGAAGAATCCACAGGTGAATATATCGTACAAAACATTAAAGCTAAGAAGCAACGCGAAAATAATGGGGAAGAGAAAGTCGAGGAAGAACCATTACCTACAGCAGGAGAGATATTAAAGCCTGCAGAATCGTTATCACAATTTGTTCATAGCAATATTGAAAATGATGATTTGATCATGGCGATGTCTTGTTAACACAATAGTATAAGAGACTGTTATTACAATACAATAATGAAAAAACAAAAGCAGACAAACGTTACCTATTGATTTCCTATGTAAAAAATGAAAAAATATATAATGTATGTAATAGTACAATTTTGACATACAACATAGTACGATTTTGATTTAATATCCTGAGTTTCTCTATATTAAACTAAATATATACCTAACGAAAACAAGAGGTTCTTCATTTCCTACAAAATGCTTTGTATAACGTCTGCTTAGTATGACGTGTTTATCATTTCCCTTCGATGTCATTATAGACAGATTCCACTGTATAACGTTAAGATAATATTAATATTTCCCACAAGTCATTTTACCAAGTAAAAAATCATATGAACACAAGAGAACTGCGATTTAAATCTTCATTTTTGTTATGAGAATGTGAAATTTCGTGACGGTAAAACTATTTAAACCAATAATTTGAAGAGAAGAAATTATCCATATATTTAATTATTTAAATCTACCTCCTATAATACTGTGTATAATGCTAATGTCCGAAGCGCAATACATAATATACACAAATGTATCGAAATACACTGGGTTTATATATATTATGACAATTATAAATGTTAGACATCTTTCTATTTTTCTCATAACTCATTCCCAACTGATGATAAGTTACAAAATGAAATTAGTTAGGTACATGTTATAGAAATTTAATTTTAAAAAGCTTCTTGTAGGAAACTTTTACCACCTAGTACGAGGGTGGTCCGATAAGTACTTAGCCTACAAAAGAGCAACAAAAATGTTGGAAAAATGGCAATTTATTTATCAAAGTCCTTTGAGTTCGATACACTTAACCCCGCGATACTCCTACTTCTTTAACCTGTCTGAAAAATACGATTTCTGGAAGTCTGCAAAGTGTGCCTCCATGGCAGCGATAGCTTCTTAATTTGACTCATATTTCTGCACGACGAGTGACTTTTTTAAATTTGGAAACAAAAGGAAGACGCACGGGGCCAAATCCGGAGAATACGGTGGATGGAGCAGAAGTTCGTAGCCTAATCCTACTAATTTAGCCGTGGCGATGGCGGTGATGTGAGCCAGTGCGTTGTCGTGTACGTTCCATCAGAAGAGGATTTTCTTCTTCGGCAAATGTGGCCGTTTTTTCTGCAATTCGGCTTCAAATCGGCTCAATACTTCGACATAATAAAGCCCTGTGAGCAAAACGCCCTTCTCAAGAAACTCGATGTAGATCACACCCTTTTAATATCAGAAAACAGTGGCCATCACTTTTCCAGACGATAGGATCTTCACCTTCTTCGGATCACCTTTTCCGGGTGAAATCCACTGTTTCGACTGTTCCTTGGTCTCTAATGTGTACCAGTGTATCCATGTTTCGTCGACAGTCACGAAACGACGCAGGAACTCCTTCGGATTGCGTTTAAACATCGTCAAACACTGCTCTGAAGTGGTCTCACGGTTGCACTTGTTGCCTGAAGTAAGCAAACGCGCCACCCATCGCGCCGACAACTTTCTCATGCCCAATATTTCATGCAGGATATAACCCACGCGGTCTTTTGAGATGCCTACTGTCTCAGCTATCTCGCGCACCTTCAATCGGTGGTCTGCCAATACGAGATCGAGGATTTTTGTTACATTATCCTCCGTGATACCCGTTTTCGGGACACCCGGGCGTGGCTCATCAAAAAGCGACGTGTGACCACGTTGAAACTCGTTAAACCAATTTTGACAGTTGCCATCGAAGGAGAAGAGTCACCGTACACAGCTTACAAGCGCTCTTTAATTTCGGTACGCGATTTTCCTTCTAAAAACAAGAAACGAATCACCGACCGATATTGCTCTTTTTTCATTTTTCTGAAATCCATGGACACGCTCGCTTTCACACGCGGTCAAAACAAATCTACTCGTCCGATTCGGCTGAAATTTTGAGAGTATCTGTCTATGAGAATAGACTACGCGATAAAAAATGTTCTTACGATTGTGGTGCTATCGGGCAGTAAGGCTGAGTACTTATCGGTCCACCGTCGTATGTTTAGCAGAGACATATGTGAGATCTACCCAGTAGTGACAATAGGCAATGCAGTTCCTAAAAACAAGAAATTACAAATAGTTCATTCACAATACAGTAGAAGACAAAACATATTTATAAAAACATAATTGTGGACCAAGAAGTTATTAAGAAATCATACATAGTCAATAGAACAAAAATTAATTAATGTATATAAAAACTACTGTAATACTTCAACAAAAAGACTATAGGTACATCAATATGACTAGGATACAAGTTATATCTGCATAATAACGAAGGACACTGAATAGCCTGCATTAAGATATCCACCAAAAATAAATTAAGTAAGTAATTTGAGCAAGACACGAACCAACCTATATTAAAAAATAACCAATGTTAATGTGTTTAATTTAATCTTCATTTACATTTTGTATATACTTCATTAGGTTAGTTTATAATTTTGATAAAACTCTGCAAGCTAAACAAGTGTGCATCTGTTCATAAATCTTGTTTTACAAAATAAACTAATCAGATAATTTGGAACACAATACTGAAAGTAAATATGTATTGATTTGTAACCATAACTCATACTGTCAAAATATTAACGAATATTGTGTATTAACATTAAAAATTATATTAATATATATATGTAGATAGACATATAGTTTAAAATCATAACTTCATCATTAAAAATAAGTCATACAAACTCGTTTACCACATCTTATTTTGTACATTGACATTATGCCTGTAATAAAACTGTGTTCAGATGTTGTAGGTTAGCAGGTACCCAAATAAGGTACGTCATATGTCAATTAACACTATCCATATGTTCAATGAGGCGGAAATTTTATATCTTATCATGTATCAATAAACAGTGTATATTAGTCTATTGGTCTGCTCTGTAGATACAATAATTATTTCTAATACTTAAGTAAAATACTGTATTTATAACCATTTCGAGTGAATTATTTTTAAATATTTACCACAATACGAACTAAAATAAATAACAATTCTGCTGTTGTATGAATGAAAATATCAACTAGGTAACAACAATTTTTATTATTGTCACTCTGTAGTTCAAAAATTACTTTTTTAATATACTATCTAATACTATTTATCCATTATAACTATTTTTAAAGTGGTTTTAACAATCTTGTTTTATAAAAATATTACAACAGCACAATGTTTATTTTTATATAAAATACTCTATTATTTTAAAAACATGTTGTAAATATTGATAACACAGAGTATATATTATTGTCTGTTTAAAATTCAAACAATTTATGTTGTTCTACATTACTTTGAAATATTGATGGATTCGATTATGCAATTTCCTAGCATAATACATACTGTAATATGTAAGTTCTTAGTAATTACAAGTCCACTTGAGAATTACTTCATCCTTTTTTATTTATAGACAATAATTTCTAATATATATTTCCTAACTCTATGTTCCTTGTGTAAATAATTATAATTTAACTGCAGTGTTCTTGTGACATACTAAGTAGATTTTAGATAAAATACATTTTTCATTTGCATTAGGTATAAAGTCTTATTAAAATTTATCACTAGAAGCTTTAGAAAATACCATAAAGATCTTTAAAATCCAAACTCAAATTCTACTTTATTTAATTCTTCATGATGATATTAAAAAAGAAATTGAGTCACACTTGTGTCTCTATTAAATGTATCTATTAAATTATAGACATATTGTAAATTCATGGACGGATAAATAGCCTGCCATCTGTATAATAATAACAAAATTAATCCAAAAGTAATTGTATATTAAACATTTTTTCTAATTCTGATCTGTTAAAATCTGGTGCAATTATGAATGGACACAAATAGAATGATAACTCCTGAAGATTAGGTGCACTGGTTTTAATAGCTTTAGCAACTTGCATAGTCACATGAACACATCGGGATAGGCTTAAGTATGTTAAATGTTGAAATTTGTTGTTTGAAAAGTATGCAAGTAAAGCTGATGTTGAAAAATATCCATGCCGCAATTTAAGGGAATTTAAATTTTTCAACCTGTACAGGTGTAAGAGACTTGAATCAAACAAAGTTTTACAGGTCATTATGTGAAGTACTTGCAGAGCTCTACAATTAGATATGTGCCACACAATATCATCGTTTAAGGTATCCCCATATATGTGTAAGGCTCTTAAAGTAGATTGTTTTATTCTCAACAAAGATTCGAGGAAATCTGCTGGTATATTTTTCATTTTTTCCATACTAATACTGACTAAATTCACACACTGCAACATACTATACAAACTACTTGGAGTTAATGCAAAGTTAGATAAGATTAGAGTCTCAAGGTACTTCAACTTTTCAAATGGCAAATGGTAAACAAAGTTTCCATTAGCATTTTCAGAATTTTGTACTATAAGAGAGTTGCGAAAACTTAAAAATTTTAAATTAGGCCAGTGGCCAAGATCATCGAAAATACAACTATCAACTTGAGATATACTTATTTCTAAGTGAGTTAGATTAGGACAATAACTTATTAAGGAAGCCCTGACTTGAGAATACAATTTGAAATACTGTAATTTAACATTTTTCAAATACTTAGCAACAAAAGGCACTATACTCTCACTGATTTGCACATAATTTTTCATACACACTATGAGGCGAGTGTTGTCCCACACACACGGAGTGAGGCAGAGTTGCTGCCATCTTACACAAACCTTAGCAACTGCCAATAGTGATTCAAAATCTATCATAGAAAATATATATATAAGAATTTCATTAGGCAGGTCATTTATGGTTAAAGTATTTGTGTATAAATGGACATCTGTCATCTCGAGGTGCACCATACTTGACTCCAACTCGCACTTTTGGAGTTCTGGAAAAGTAAGTTTTAAAAAAATACTTATATTATTTACAGGTATATTTAAAAAGGTGCGCAAACAAATAAGAATCAGTAGAGAATTGTTAATTAATCATTTAATATTTAATCACATGTTGATAATGAATTACAATAATTCAAGTAAGGCCATGAACGATTAGCAACCATAACATGTTTAAAAAAAAACAAACATTATAGCATAAATTTGACAATAATGTAACTAACGAAATACATATAGTTACCTTGTAATTTCCGTATTAATTAATCGAGAAAATTGAAATTTTTGCCTTGATAGAATCATAATTTATGTAGTTTAAACGTAAACACTATTTTCAAATGTTAAAAAATACTTCCACAAAAAGATTTTCCTGTATATAATTTTGTGATTCATCCTTATATGAATACTTCTATAAAAACCAAATTTTTAAGAAATATTAAAAATAACTTTCATCTTTGATACTATTTTTAAATGACATATGACGTTTTCTTAGAGCATTTCTGACATATGACTGACAGCAATAATAATAAGTGTCCCGTTTTACGCATATTGTAATGCTTATCTTTTACTAAGTTTAAAATAAACAATATAAACTCCCGAAAAGGTAAAAATATACAAAAACTAAAATACTAATCAAAATACTGGTGGCAAATATGTTGCGGATGGAGTATTTTCTTGCTTATTATATGAATTCACAGGTGGTATATAATTTACACTTAGTGATTGTCTTGGAGCTGCTAAGTCTGAAAATCCAGAAGCGGAAATATTACCCGGAGGTAAATAATTAGTATTGCTAGCAGTTACAGTATTGCTTAAACCATTTATAGATGCTGATAATTTTACAGACGAATCACCTGAAGCGGAATTACGTGAAGGAACATATGATTCAGATGGCTGACTATACGATAATCCTCTAGAATTTTCTTCTGAAGGAGCTATATATGTTGTCTGTTGAACCGCTCTTGCTGCACTAGAAGAAGATGCGTATGAATTAGGCGGTTGAGTTGCTTGCGTACCAGACTGTTGCGATATAGATGGTGGTATATATGGTTGTGAAGGTTGTGTTACTAAAGTTGCGCTTTGTGCCTTGGCATGGGCAGGACTATATGATGAAGATAACTGGCCTGCGGACGATCTAGACGGACCAGTATTGGATGAGGGTACATATGTTATAGGTGGTTTTGCTAAAGCTGGCCCAACGGGTGTAGAAAAAGTAGACGGTATATATGATTGAGATGGTTTCCCTGCTGGGGAATTTAAGGAACCAGAATTTGAAGGAGGTTTGTATAAATCAGTGGGCTGTTTTGCTAAGGTAATGGAATCAGAATTACCACCAGAAGCTCCAGCCGCTGGAGGTAAGTAACCAGGAGCTTTTGTTGATACAGCTAAACTAGAATCTTCATTTGTAATGGAATTCTTTGGTGATTCATAATGGTAACTTGTTGAAACCGAACTCGTGGCAGTCGATCCTGAATTGGGTGAAGTCTGTGAAGTGCTAAAACTTTTGCTGGTTTGTACAGTACTCGATACAGAAGTCGATGGAAGATTGTAATCGTAACCAGATAAAGTAGCCCCCGGTAAGTTCTGACTGAAACCTGTACTTGTGGATGTTTGAGTAGAACCAAGGCTTGATGATGTTGTTCCGATGTTAGTCTGCGATTGTACCGGGCCACTATTACCATAACCTGACGAAACTGAGTCTTGAGTAGATTTAGAATAGCTTGATAATGTAAATTCTTTGTTGGAATCCGATGATCCCTGAGAAGGTGTATCATAACGATAACTAGATGAAACAGAACTTGTGGCTCCTGGAGATGAGTTCGATCCTGTGGAAATAATAGCTGTATTTACTGGACTACCAGAACTGTAACTGGAAGATGTACTGCTTACATCGGATTTAATAGCTGTATCGTCTACTATAGAAACAGGCACATTATAGTCGTACCCAGCCAAATTGGGCCCTGTTGTTAATTGCTGTGTTATAGATTTAGCTGAGTTTTCCATTAAACCTGATTGAGTTTCTATGTCACTTGCTCTTGATGCGGAAGATGGGGCATAACGGTAACTTAGTGAATCTGAACCCGTTGTACTAGAGCCTGTGCTTGGGTTTTGTGGTGATCCCGAACTTGACAACTGACCTGCATTAGATATAATCGGCGCACCCCCGTAACTGTATCCAGTGGAGTCCACAGAAGCTTGGATACCTGTATTTGCATTTTGTAATGTTCCAGAATTTGAAGATTGTATTTCGCTTGTAGAGCCACCTTGCGATGCATAATCATACCCCCCGGCACTGGAACCACTTGATGTTGATGACGTCGTACTACTAGCAGAATGTCCAGTGTTCCCTGTTTGTCCGCTAGCCGGTACTGGATATGCGTAATACATGTGTTGCGCCTGAGTCCTGTCAACATTTTGTTCTTGAGTAGGGGCATTCAAGGGCCGCGAGGGCAGTTCAAACGGAATATTTGGTCTATTATACACGTACCCGGCTTGTCGCTTTACACGAACGATCTCCGTAACGTAGAATTCATGTGAGCCCAGCGGCAAACTGATCTGACAACTCGTGTTTAAAATTAAAAGATGTAAAATGAAACTAACATAATTCCAATTTCTTTCCATTTTAACAAAACATTTATTGACGTTGGTGCAAAACCACAAAGTTGCCAGTGAAAGACGTTCTTTACTTGGTGTACCCGTATTTATAATAATTCTAAGGAAGTTGAAAGTATGGTTAAGTCGGATATTATGAAATTCTTCCACTTTTAACCCTCAAACTCTGTAAATATGAAAAATATAAAATTATTTCAACTTATTAATTAAAATAATTGCACTTGTGTTGAGTTTCAATTTTTTATTTAAATTGAATTCAACAATGGTTTATTTTCATAAAACAATATTTAATTGTTTCCAAATACTACCAAAGATTTTGTTTTTTTTTTCTGATAACTATAGTGTATCTACAGTTCCGTAAAAGGAGCTCCTACTAAATTTATGGATAAACAAAAAATAACTGTTGTCCTTTTGAATGCATGTGCTTTAAAATTCATAGCTGTCAGCCGAATCCCCGGATTTGTTAATAAATCAATACGATCACTTACGATTTTAAGTCAAAATACACTAATAACACTGAAAGCCTAAAAGAAGCGTACGTTGTGTGATTGTAAAACATGAAGCGCCTGAGGATAACTAAAATCCTCGTTGCTATAGCAGCATCATCTTGTGAACTACTCGGACAGGAGGACAGCAGCATCTCCGTTACAGTAATTTTATTTAATCAATAGCTTTAGCTTGCGGCTTAGCTCGCGTGAATATAGATTGAATTTATCTCTGGAGAAAGGATTCTTTTTCTAAATTAAAGTTATTTAATGTCATTTTCTGAATTCCTAACAGTGTGCATACAAAATGTCATTGTGATAGGTTCAGCAGTTAAAGCGTATCAAACAAACTTACTTTCGCATTTATAACATTGAACAGCAAGTTACTTAGCAGTGTCAAAACCATGATTTTTCAAACTTTGGCAAAATGTTGACGTTGGTAGCACTTGTATTCAACATTTCAGATGTTAAACAATTTTGACACCCTCTAGGATTTCCATCCGAGGCAGGCACCCTTGTTTGTCACCTCTAGATCCGTGGCTGCACTGCGTACAAAACTGATATGTGTCTAAGTACTCTAAAGGTACTCTGAGTGTAGGTGGTAGAGCTACGCTGAAGCTATAAGTGATTTCAGCATGAATGGGCCGGCTCGCCTGTGGTAGTACCACCCTCTCACAGAAAACCAACGTGAAATAACAGTGCTTGCATTGTTGCGTTTCGTTCGGTCAGTGAGAACGCCGGAAGCCCACGTCCGCTCCCCTCTCCTCTCCCCTCCCCCTCCCCCTTCCTCTCTTCCCCAAACACAGGCTGGCAACGCACTTGCGACTCCCCTGGTGTTGCAAATGCCCATGAACGGTGGTGATCACTGAACTTCGGGTTACCCACATGTTCCTTTGCCTCCTATGATATAAAAAAAAACTATTCGAAGATCTGTTCCTTCGCGTTGTATAATAATATAAAGTAGTAATAAGGCATGTTAATCTAATTAACGTTGACTAGTTACTGTAACCTATAAATATTTATAGCTAGTTTCTATAGTTAAAGCTATAAAAGATAAGTATAAAGCCGCCATAATGGAAATAATCTCAATGAAAAAAAAAGTTATATATGTAACAAATGTAAACTAACGTAACGTAACAGATGTAAAAAAGTAGTTAATAGCTAAGCAAAATAATAACAATAACTGCTCACATTTAAACGATTTTTGACAAGACTAATAAAATTAATGAAAGCAGAAAAAAAGTGCGGTTTGGTCCGCAAAGAAAACAAAACCTCAAAAAAGTGGAATATACTTAACTTCTGGTGGTAATATTCCTAATAATAATGCAAACGCACAAAGAACTGCGCCTGCTTCTTAGGGTTTAACGAATAACATAATTTTGTGGTTTTACTAAATTGCCAGCGACAAAATTGAAATTAAAATATTTGTTGAATTAACTTAGCCTCATTTGTGTCAAGGATGAAGGCTTAAAACCCCTCATCAACTATTATTTATATCGCATTTTGGTATACCGTAGGTTCGTTCATCTATCTTTATAGGCCATCGTTAAAAAGTTGCGGATCAAACTTTAAGATGTTTATCATTAACATAGACGCGGGCAATAGAGAATACGTAGCTATAGAAAAAAATGCCTTGTTTTATATATTTATGACGTGTCAAAAATATACATCAGTTACAATAATATAAACAAACTACATAGTGTTGTCCTAACTGGCCTTTACAGATTCGCCGAGCTTCGAGACGAGCGCTTAAAATCTTAATATATATATTTCTTGTGTGCGTGTGTATGTGACTGAACTCCTCCTAAACGACTGGACCGATTTTGATGAAATTTTGTGTGCGTGTTCGAGTGGATCCGAGAATGGTTTAGATTCACAATTGGACCCGGTAGGTGGCGCTGCGGTCGACTTTTAGGATTTTTTTGTTTTCAAGGCAGGACAACGTCCGCCCGGTCCGCTAGTATTTTACTAAATAACAACTAATTGAAAGGTGTTAAAAAGGCTCAGCCTTTATCTTGTATGGAAATAACGCGGATTTGTATCGAACTAATTAACCCTGCTAGCTAAACATGTACATGTTGGTCTGACACATATGCGCACCTTCATATGTCCCGTGAACGCGTATATATATTTGAAATCTGACAATTTTGGCTAATAAACTAACCAACAAAGGAAAAAAATGTTATCTTACAGAACCTACGTACATACGTGTGTGTACGTACACTCGTGTATGATGCAATGTGGTGCATGTTGTCAGGCATGACTACAGTGTTATTGTCTCGCGCAAGCAGCGTACTCGCTTCCGAGGACTCTATGCTGGAGAATCAGGATCCAGGCTGGAGACACCACGGACGAGCTAGGATATTAACCGCACATCTTCAACGGGGAAACAGTTATTTCGCAGGTATAACTATGAGCACGCCCTGTTTAGGGACTCGAAGAGGCACGAATCGTTCGCTGCCGTTATAATCCCGAGTCATATGAGCCAAAAAAGGTCAACCTCTGAATTACAGATAGTAAGCGGCAAATTCTTAGAAACTTTTGCCAATCTTTTTTTTATGTCATAGGAGGTAAACTGACAGGCGGGTCACCTGATGTTAAGTGATCACCGCCGTCCATAGACTCTAGCAACACCAGGGGAGTCGCAAGTGCATTGCCAGCCTGTGTTGGGAGAGGGGGAGGGGAAGTGAGATGGGGGATGGAGGAGTAGGGGAGGGGAGGTGGTTCTCCGGCGCACTCACTAACCGAACGAAACGCAACAATGCAAGCACTGTTACTTCACGTCGGTTATCTGTGAGAGGGTGGTACTACCCCGGACGAGCCGACCCATTCATGCTAAAACCAGTTATGGCTCAGCATGGCTCTACCACCTTCAACCTTCAATCTAAAACTAGCCTCAAAAATCTCGAGTCCGCGTCTTAAGATAGCTCAAAGAAGAAAGAAACTAGGTCAAAGTTCAGAAAACTGTTTTTTTTTCAAACAACTGGTTTCCTATGGTTGAATGCTATTTGCATCATTACATATTATAAAACAAACTCCTCTACCACGTCTGTCTGTTTGTTCGCTATCCCAAATCTATATCCGTAATCCTAAAAACTACTAAACGGATTTTTATGCGGTTTTCACCAGTAGATAAATTGATTCATAAGGAAAGTTTAGGTATATAATTCGTCAAGGTTTTTTTTATTACCAGGGCGGGATAACTTCCGCCGGACCCGCTAATATACAATTAATATTATAAGAAATAAAATTCTCTCCAACTTTTGCCTTAAACTTTTTTTATATATCTAATCGTTTTTGAAATAGAAGGCGGAGTGCACGCAATGCTTATGAATTTGCAACATAATGCAAGGTTAACTGTTTGTCTCGATAAATAATACGCCGTATAAAGTCCATCCTTCTTCAAATAATGTATAAGTAATAAATAATTTGCATGTTATATTAATTATTACATTCTATTTAATAATAATTTTTAATAATCTCTGTGATTACTAATCCTATTATAAAAATTATTTCTTTGACAGAAAGCTACTTTCAGAGTGACGCGGTTCAAATATAGTTTTTGTGTCATAAAATTGATATTAACTGTTTCGAAATCACAAGTTGTTCTAGTAACATACATAGTACATAAATTGTAAATTTTCTTTGTTATCTATCAATCACATCCCTTAGAACAGTTGCATAGCTAGTCATAAAGGGGCTTGGTATCAAAATTATTTGGGGGGGGGGGCTTCTTACTACTTCCACTAATACGTAAGAACCTTATAATTCTTTTAATCATTAATTAATTACAAGATACTTACTAATACAAAAGGGAGATTGAGGGTAACGTATTACGAATTTCTGCTAACACACGTCGCGTTGCGTTGGAAACTCTGTAATTCGAGGGCCTTGTATTATTAATACGGCTGATACAACGGCAGCTACAACTGTCTTGTATGGAGTGTAGAGGTAAGGAGAACTATCTCTGGATATGAAAAAGTGTCCATCAAAATGCGTTAAATTAGAATGGCGCTACAATAATAACATGGTTCATTATTGACCATTTGTTCAATAAGTTTTATAAAAGCAAACACTCAAAAATCACTAAACGTATTATTTAAAATTCATAAAAATTCTACGTTTTCTTACAGCAGTTTTAGGTTATATTTACAAGTTGATTTCGGACTGTCCATAACCTTTGCTTATGTTAGCGCCATTTTCAAGGGTCTTGCAACTATTATTTAGTGCTTAGAGCTGGACACTTTTTCAAAATGACACATATGAGATAGTTCTTCTTACCTCTGACCTCCATACTGTCTTACGTCTATCTGTCAAATGGTTTTAACAAGTACTTGTATACAACTATATATTCATGTATACAGCTGTTATCAGAATAGGTAATTGAAGAAGATACTCGTTTTATTTCCGCAAGATACCGAATGAGAAAGAAAAAAAAAATTCATTGCCATTTCAGATACTGATTACATTGTTTCCGTAAAAGTAGGCCCATTAATTAGAGCATTAAATGTGACAAAGTATACGTGGTTCTTGCATACGTTTAATGATAATTTAATTACTTCAATGTCAATAAAGTACGCATTGCTAATTCAGGAATAATTCGGTACATTTGTCTATTTATCGTACTTTTTTATGTTAATATATGGTAATTATTTCAGGAATATAAATAAGTACAAAATATTTTAAACGATACCTTTTATTCAAATTCAAATGAGTAATTATCGTTCTAGGTAAAGAAAATATAAATAAAAATTCGAACATAAGAAAGGCAGTAATAGTAGAAGCGAGTCTATACTTAACTGCTCATGTGCATTTAGTTACTGTATTTCGATACACCTGTTGCAAACGTATCGATTTTTGTAAGTTTGAGAAAATACATCATATAGGTAACTTAGAAGGTAAGCATTCTTTCCTTTATACACTTTAGGTATACTTAATTGTTATTTGAGCGGAAATTTACATAACCATAATCCCATTACTTGATATTTGGTACAGATCGATGATTATGACAATGACGATTATTTGGTCATAGCAGTTATAAAGCATAGCAGTTATAAATATATGCTTATAAAGCATTATAAAGCAAAAGTAACACAACAAGTCTCAATTTTTCGTGTTATAAATACATGATCCACGCCGAGTAGGATGATACAGTTCTACAGTTCCCATTTGGTTAGATAGTTAAAATATTTCAAGTGAAGACGTCTCTACCAGTAACTATTTCCGTATCCCGACAGAACTCGATATTTTAGACTTGTGTCTCGATATCTTTTACTAGGTCATAACTTGGCACCAGAAGTAATTAGGTACAGTAATTGTAAAGTAACACAAAATGTAAAGTAACAAAAAAATTATGATTATCTAATATAATACGTTTGAACGAATAGTTTGTTCCCCATAAATTTATTGTTACTTCTTGTGCAAGTCTAGCCTGTTTTATAACATACGTTTTATTTATTTGCCATTTACGGTTTAGGTAACTATGGTACTAAAGTTATATTCGGTTTCGGACGGTCCGCCGTCAATGTCGGTGAGGCAAGCGCTGATGTTCTTGGAGATACCGTTCGAACTGATCAACGTGGACTATGGAGCCGGTGAACACATGACTCCGGAATATGCACAGGTAGAATGAAAAATAAAACTTAAAAAAAAGTTCAAACCTTCAAGAAACGAGCGTATACTAATATAAAAGGCCGGCAACGCACTTGTGACTCCCCTGGTGTTGCTAGTGTCTATGGACGGCGGTGATCACTTACCATCGGGTGACCCGTCTGTTCGTTTGCCTCCTATAATATAAAAAAAAAAAAAAAAAAGTCATAATTCATTCATCATCAGTTTTTAGTCCGCATGTTTGAACTCCGACATGTACCAACGAATTTTTCGTAATTCGCGTACATATAATTATTTAAATTGGTAACGCTGTCGTCTAACGATGAAGGAAAATATCGTGAGGAAACTTAAACCTGAGCAATATTCTTGTAGTACTACCGCATGTGGGAATAATAGAATTGTGGCTTTCTCGTAGTTTTTTTTGTTGTTTTTTATTCTCTTTTTTTATGGAGGGTTTGTTCAAAGGGAACATGCCACCCTCGTCCATACTACATGCAATAACCACTTACAAAATAACTTATATATATAATAATCTCTTACAAAATACTATCGTAAATCTAAATTGAATGACAGAATATTACAATCACTTTCTTGCCCTTATACCGACGCCCACCATATTATAGATTAATTTGGCTTCTTCCGATAATGGGCGTGACAATATTTGATTACAAACGCCTATATTATAAGTATGCTTAAATATTTGTCTTCTTTGAAAATCGTTACGGATACATTCCATTAGAATGTGATACACATCTTCTTCTTGGTGGCAAGCTTCGCAGTTACTGTTTTCGCTTCTTTTCATTAAATAATTAAATTTATTCAATGGGATATTCCCAGAACGAATTCTCAAAGCCAAGACGATCATGTTTCTTCTCATCTTGGAGTCTTGGAACCATGGGACCGATCCCAGAGATGGTTGGATCGTCTTATACCAATACCTTTAGTTAGTGACCTTTCATTAAAATATTCTCGTAGTTTCAAATCGCCAATGCGTCGCAGGCTGGTGTGGCAATTATGACTATACCTTCCTTCGAGAAGAGGCATATGACTCTGCAGTGAGTTTCTTAGAGGCTGATCATCTAATGATGATGAGAATAGAAAAATTACCATTTTTAAAACATTTCACTTAAAAAGCTTAGTTTGAATATTTTTTTAGTTCCTTATGTTTCACGGAGTTAAAATATAGTTGTTACTTCTCGCTTCGAAAGGAATACACTCTGTACAAGCAATAGGATGTTCAAATCTGTTGTTAAGTTCTCGAGTGACAAACTCATCATTTGCACTCGAGATGTAAGAATAAAATAAATAAGAGATGTAAATAAAGATATAAGAGATTATCAAAATCAGCCCAATTATAAATATAAACGGCAAAAATCGGAATAGCAACTTTAAAATTATAAAGTATTAACGATATAATAATTTTAGTCGCCAGAGCTACAGATTTTTAACCTAAAACAAACGTTCAAAAGCAAGACGTATTAAATTACCTAGTTGATGAGATTTGAAGTAAAACTTATGAAATCCTCTCCTACTTTTTATTACAATTAAAATTTAGGTATTATTACGATATAGCGTGAATACTATTCGGGCATTTCCCCAACCGATTTTGCTGTTGAAAGCTATAAATGGTAAGCTCGAGATTATTATCGGTTAATTACAAATATTCTTTTACTTTTCAGATGAATCCGCAGAGAGAAATACCAGTGTTGGATGATGATGGTTTCTACTTAAGTGAGAGTACTGCTATTCTTCAGTACATTTGCGATAAATATAAACCTGGTACATCTCTATATCCAACAGATCATAAAACACGGTAATAATAAGAATATTTTAAATACTGAATGATACCAAAAATTTTAGTAAAGTGAAGAACGAAGGCTGTTTAGAAAATTAAAAGCTATCATAAATTAAGATATCGTCAACAACTATAATAATTAATCTGTTATTTGATATAGGTATGTGGCGAAATACTTTGAATATACAGGAGGGAAATATAGCTGAATAGTTTTGTAGCATTTTAAATCAACGTTTAACTAAGATAGTGCTGAATAATTTTAAGTATCCCTGGATCACAAAATCAAAATGTAGCGGTCGAAACTCATCAATATGTGTTTAATTATATATTCCAGCTTATTTTTCTAAGCTAAACGTAGTACAAATCTAGGATTAAAAACCTACGTCTTTAGAAACAAGAACTGAGCAACCACTGAGCAATAATTGCTTCAAAAAGTTTAATAGTTAATTGTTTGATTTTCAGAGCTCTGATTAATCACCGCTTGTGTTTTAACCTTTCCACGTTCTATGCAAACATCTTCAGTTACACGGTTTGTACTTTATATAGTAACTATTTATTATATATTAAGTAATTATCAGACTAAAAGATAAATACGTCGACCTACCGAGGAACACCCACAACGTATAACATAGTAATTACGCAAGATGGTTTACTATTTTTAATGCATGACTGTCTAACTATTACCCATTTTCGCGAAGAACCTACCGGTTTGTTCCGAAAGTTATACGCCGCTTTTTTGAAGCTTACTGTTTTTACATCTTCGGTGAAATAGTCACTTAGCCTCAGCTAAGATTGTTAGTTACCTATAGTTTATTAACAAAATACAATTCATTATACTAAATCTTAAAGCCCATATACATAGGTTAATTGACTAATTATACCTATATATGTAGTCATATTAAAAAAAAACTATTTACTTTACAGATTTAGCAAAAGTATTAGCAATTAACAAGTATTAAGATATTATAGATTCATACATATACATTGAGAAATAATCTAAAATCGTTCTGCAAGTATACTTAAGAGGAAATATTTTTATAAAAGTTCAAGTTGATAATTTTTTTTTGTGAAGTCATAAAATCTTGAAAAATTTACCAACTTGTTTACTACAAGTTTTAATTTTTTTTTTTTGTTTCATTATTATTATTTCAGTTGGTGCCGATATTTTTCGACTACGAACGCACACCATTGGGCTTGAAGAAAGTCCATAGGGCATTAGAAGTGTTTGAAACTTATTTAACTCGTCTAGGTACTACTTATGCCGCGGCGGAACATATCACCATAGCGGACTTTCCGCTTATCAATACCATGATGACCCTTGAAGCGATCGATTTTGACTTTTCCAATTATAAAAAGGTAATTAATTCTGTAAAACAACAATTATTCACACGGTTTAAAACAAATACAGACAAATTATTACGAAGAAAATAAATAATTTAAAAAATGTCTCCAGAATGTACATATCAGATAGTGAAATTGAAGAAAAAAGACTTCAAAACTTGTAATTATGCTCTATTATGTCATATACTACAAATCGCCGAAAATTCAATATAACTATAAGACGCAACCCTGACTATAGTTATCTATCATTAATCTTTTTTGTTAACAAAAAAAATTTATGGCTTCATATATCACTAGCCGATAACCGTGGCTACATCTGCGTTGTTTTTCTTATGTACAGAAGCACGGCAAGAAAATACATACATACATTTTTTTTTTCAAACTGACTATACGCTGTTGGTATACGATTATTATATGTTTATTTTTATACAGGTATGTGGACAGTGAAGACCACATGCGTTTATTAATGCGTACCCTGACAAAAACCACATTGTCATTATCCACTTTATTTTATTAATAACTTTCATTTGCAGGTACACACGTGGTATAATAACTTTAAGTTGAATTATCCAAAGCTATGGAAGATATCAGAGGACGCTATGAAGGACATACAAAAATTCGCAGCGAACCCTCCAGACTTAAAACACCTCGATCATCCTATACACCCTATGCGTAAAACCAATAAATAATTGGAAATGTTCACAACTATATATTTTTAGTTTCAGTTGATGTGTTCAGTTTTATTAAAACAGATTTTTTAATATTCCAATAAATTTGTTTTAATATAAGTTTGTTTATTATTTTGTTATTAAGCATTGTAAAAGTATTTATATGTGTCAACGTTTATTTCCACTGAAATAATAGTTTTATTCTAATTTGATATAGTCCATTGAAATGTTACATGAGCTTTGCATTTTTTAGAGGACGCAATTTTATTTTTGGGACACGTGTGGGGGGCCAATAGAAGCTTAACCTCAAGTTTATGGGATTACCGCCCTTGTCCACCGGCCGCCATCTTGGAAAAAGGGGTGCAAATACCTCTTTTGCGATATCTCGCAAAACTATGCATCCTACAAAAAAATCGTAAAGGCATAATTTGTAGCAAATGGATTTGCTACAAATATGTTCCTATAATTTTTTGTCCTAAATTTAAAATTAAAGAAGTTATAAACAAAAAAGTGAGAAAAATTCTATAAAAAATTTCTTTTTTGCTCTATAACTTTTTTTTATACATTTTCCAAAAAAATACCTCGGACCCATCTTGAAGGTGGTCTTTTGAGGATATTTTTTCTCTATAAATTTTTTAATTTCATTCATTTAAAACGCCCAAAAATAAAATTGCGTCCTCTAAAAAATGCAATATTCGGTCCTTAAATTGTAACAATTCAATGGACTAATAACATTGATGAAGATTATCGATAGCCAAATTAGAGGTCTGAAGTGTAATTATGAATCCGTCTTTAAATTATAATGTGTGCTCATGCTACTTTATACCAAGTATAACGTTACCATATATATAGATCTAGTGTAACGAGTTGTTAATGGTCTTTCATCAAATACGATTTTCCTCATTTTAAATATCCTAAACCTCCAAATAACATGGCGACCCTTTTTTAACGTAAGTAGTTCCTACATGAACACCCACTCTCTCGAGGGATATGTCGGCATTGTCGAACTCCTACCGACTAAAATCCAACGGTCCAGTGAACTGTCTGTCGTGCTAATGAGGGCCAAGGGGTCGCGTGAGCATGCATCTTTATTAAAAGTCGTACATCAATTATCACCGCTAATAGATCGGAACATGATACAGCGTACTCGAACATGAGTTGCAAGAAAGCAAGTCTGCAATGGCTCCACGAGCGAACATTCAGTGATAGCCGTGGATTTCGTAAAAAAAATGACATATGCTATATCAGTCTTAAGATGTTCTACTTATTTGGTATCAGATTTCATTACTTCAATATTATAAACGTTAAAAAATTGCGCAAATATGTAGAGACAGCGATTATAGCGTATGATATTCTTTAGTAACTGTTACGTGGAATTATAAATGACTAAATATGCTATCATATATACCTATATAGAATGCTAGTTATAAAAATATGACTGATAGCTGAATAGAATATTAAGAATCCTTGTTAGATATTAGAAAATAGGAGCAATTCAGAAATTAGGGTTAAACTATAGAAACTAAATTAAATGTAAGTAAGTATATTTTTAATAAATGCAATTAAATTTTTTAATTATTAGAGTACAAAAAGAAGTTAAATTTCCAACTGCTACTGACATATATTATTTCAGAATATAAGGTAGCGTCCGGTTTGTTATGAATAATGCTGAAGATTACGACTTACTAACAGCTGACAGACTCAATGGAAATGTGGGTATGCTGATATGTTTGATGAGAAGGATAACTATTAACTACGTTTGTCATTAAAACTAGTTTGAAAGGAATTTTCAGGCTATTATAAAACAATAGGAGACTTAGTTAGAGATTTAAGATATAAGACATTGGTACCTAAACAAGCGTTAGATGATGTTAGTGAAAAAGACGGCTTTATAAACCAGATCTGTCATTAAAAGTAGATTGTCAGAAAGTTTCAGGTTATTATAAAACTACAAGGGAATTAATTTAAGATTTAAGTAATACCTAAAAAGTCGTATATAGCCATACAGACACGAATACAAAATATACAATAAGGTTCAAATTGTATTGGAAAGTATGGAACCGAAATTAAAAAGCTATTTACTGAATTTACTGAAGGATTTACTCTTGAAGGAATCATTTGTCATTAAACGATTTTCAGATGATCTGCACAGCTTCAAGCTAGGTACGATCATATTGGCTCGAAATTACACAAGGATGTCATCGAAGCTGCGAGAGAGATATTGTATCATATCAACTCTCGGCAGGTAACATTATGCATATATCGGAAAAAGATGAGGTTCGGCGCACAAAAGACGAACCCACGGTTATAAGTGTCACTAACTATTAAAGATTTTCCGATAGTAACGCACGTGTAGTTTATTCAAACGCGTTAAGTGCTATTGGAGACGTATTGTGCGATGACGATTTAAGACCAATGATATATGCAGAGAGGCCGTTAAACAAAGTGGAAAACTTTACCATTCAAATAAAACTTTTACCTATTGTTTGGGCAGTTAAATATCTTAGAGGGTATTTGTTTGAGAGAAAATTCACCATAATGACAGATTCACTTCAGACTCCATTCGTTCACTTGCTTGGTATTAAAAGATCCTTTAACTAATCATTTTATGGGTATAAATAAATAGACAATATTTTAAACAGTATCTGTTATTTAAAATCGAATTAGTAATTATCATTTTAGGTAAAGAAAATATAAATTAAAATTTGAACAGGTGAAAGGCAATAATCGTAGAAGTGGGTCTAACTAAATCGTGCCAGTGCGACGCGAAGCTACGGTCACTAGTGACCTCCAGTACTGCATACATTTAGTACTGGTTTTAGATACATCTGTTGCGAACGTATCGAAATTTTGTAAGCTTGAGAAAATACAACATAAAATTTAGAAGGTAAGCATTATTTTAATGTGTTCTTACATATTTTTTATAACTTTTATCGTGATACGTTCATAACTTTAAGTGATTTTAAGTTATAGGAATAACAATCATATGGTACAATTTATAAATTATTATTGCGTTTAATAGAATGCACCGAGAAGTAGTTATATACATGTCGCGTATTAGTTTATTATTTAAGAGAGTATTTAGGAAGATATTTATTTGCTTTAAAATTGATCAAGTTGTTCAAAACAAGAAGGAACATTATGCTAAATAGTTTTTATTACGTGACCATAATTTTAAGATATTACCTCATTTATTAGGAAATAACGATGTGTATAAGCCATAAGGCGACGTAAGTGACTGGTGTTGTGGGATTAGAATGGACGTAGAATGGACGGAATGGATAAATTATTCGAAAACAAAAGTTTTTTACTATGAAAAGCAGAGACTCGTTGTAGGGTTCGAACTCAAATGTTTCGATATGAAGAGATTTAGTGCTCTGTAAATGAACCGTTATCACTATAATAGTTATCGCCTGAGTGCCTTAAGCGCTCGCCTTAGTAGCTCGGTGAAGCTGTAAAACATTAACAGTAGGGTGGAGTGAAAAAAACAATTTTTTTTTTTTCTTAGCCTGGGGGTCAAATTTGTAGCTTATAAAAAACAAAAATTTTTGAAAAAAAAAAAAAAATTTTACTCAACATCTTGAGCCAGCCCACTCATTTTTAAAACTAATTACGAGTAAAAATATTTGGTTGCAAAAAAAAAATTTTTGAAGGCGTTCTAGAAACTTCAGAGTATCCTCTTTTATGCCAATTAAAAATCACAAGTTAAAAAAAAAATTTTGTGACTATTGTTTTAATTTAAAAAAAAAATCCCAAAAAGTACCATTCCTCTTTAGGGCACTAGAATAAAATTTGAGTTGGAAATGATCATAATTGCCAGTTCTTAGATGTTTTAAGAGATTCAAAGACAAAAAAAAATTTTTTTTTTGCAACCAAATATTTTTACTCGTAATTAATTTTAAAAATGAGTGGGCTGGCTCAAGATGTTGAGTAAAATTTTTTTTTTTTTTTTTAAAAAATTTTTGTTTTTTATAAGCTACAAATTTGACCCCCAGGCTAAGAAAAAAAAAAAAATTGTTTTTTTCACTCCACCCTACTGTTAATGTTTTACAGCTTCACCGAGCTACTAAGGCGAGCGCTTAAGGCACTCAGGCGATAACTATTATAGTGATAACGGTTCATTTACAGAGCACTAAATCTCTTCATATCGAAACATTTGAGTTCGAACCCTACAACGAGTCTCTGCTTTTCATAGTAAAAAACTTTTGTTTTCGAATAATTTATACATCTAGTCTTACCAGGCAAAAATAATGCAAATGTCCCTGCAAGCATGCAATGGAACTCAGTAAATGTGTTTGTGAAAATTTTCGACTTGTGTCCACCATATAATATTTGAGGTAAAGAAGGTTAAAATCCACACTACTGAATACAAAATGTAGTATTTTGATTCGTACATTTTTTTATCATTATATAATTTGTTTGAACGAAAGATTAAAGTAGGTCAGATAACGCCGAATGAATGGTCAGGTAAGATTATTTCTTGTGCGACTGCTGCTTGGTTTACAACTGACGTTTTTTGTCTACATATTTTATAGGTAATTATGGTGTTAAAACTATATGCGGTTTCGGACGGTCCGCCTTCGTTGTCGCTGAGGCAAGCGCTGGCATACTTGGAGATACCGTTCGAGCTGATCAGCGTGGACTACGGAGCTGGGGAACACATGACACCGGAATATGCACAGGTAGAAACTACTGCTTAAAAATTTTAACCACTACCCATAGTCAACACTTCCATAACCAATGGCTCCTTTCTTTCTTTATCGTGGTCTTTTGTTTACATAGCTGATATTGTTAATATGTGATACTATATCTTGAAAACGCATACTTACGTTTTTGTTACTTCTAGATTACAGTCCTTACTTCTCAAAACATTAAGAATACATTATATATTCAAGTCTGTTGTCAAGTTTCTGCGTAAAACGTTGCGTTTTTAGACCGAATATTGATAGAATCATATTTTCTTTGTACTATACTAAAATATTATAATTTAATTCATCGTTCTAAAGTCGCCTCGATCGCAATAAGAGTAGATATTTACTGTGACTGAAATTATTAGTTATGGATATAAGTAGTATTATAATATTATCGATTAATTCAAATTGTTTCATTATTTTTCAGATAAATCCCCAAAAAGAAATACCGGTATTGTATGATGATGGCTTCTACTTGAGTGAGAGTAATGCTATTCTTCAGTATATTTGTGATAAATACAAACCTGGTACATCTTTGTATCCAACAGATCTTAAAACACGGTAATAATGTATTTATTATGAATTAATAGTTTCGAAATAGAAGTAGTGCGAGGAGAGAAGACAATGTAGAAAGGTAGAAGCTAGCATACTGCAAGATAATGTCGACTACTCTAATAATTATCCCTATATTTTATACCTATATATAGGTAGAGATATAAATCTCATTATTTTTATTGCATTTTAAATCAACATTTGACCTCGATCACACTTAGTGCCCATATCGTTCTGAATCGTAGAAGCTGGAGACATTGTATTCGAAGGCAGTTGCCCGAATAAAACAATAGGACATTATTTATGATACAATTTATTAAGTTAACTATAATTGGGATTACATATTTTTTATACTGAAAATAGTGCAATTCGAAAATTAAAAACCAACGACCGACCAACAACCGAGTAACCGCTGAACAATAATTGCTTCAAAACGTTTAATATATAACTGTACGAATTTTTAATTATTTTGTTTTATTTCCAGAGCTCTGGTCAATCATCGTTTGTGCTTTAACCTTTCTACTTTCTATGCAAATATTTCCGCCTACACGGTTTGTATATTTAATACTAACTTTTGTTATTTATAAGTATACTAGCGGGCCCGGCAGACGTTGTCCCGCCTTGATTATAAAAAAATCCTTGACAAATTAGTAGTTTTTGAGTTTATCGCGAACAGACAGACAGACAGACGCGGTAGGGGACTTTGTTTTATACTATGTAATGATAAAACAATTTGAATATATTGATAATATGTGGAGCAGCTACAAGATATAGGATAATAATAATTCATCATCTACATGATCTACTATCTGTAATGCTTGCTTAGCTAACTATAACAATTAAGTTGAAATAGTACCGTCAAGAATCTGTCTGCCCATTTTCTAGGTTTAGCGTGTTGCGTCTTCAATAACTTAGTCACCTAAGCTCCTTTGAGATTATGCATAACCCGTATACCGTGAACCCCCGTAGTTTAATGTTAAATGATCGATTACACCTACATATATGTAACAATGAATAAAAATCTAAGATGATTTATTTTGCAGGTTTAGCAAACTGTCTTAAGTACTGGAATATTATATATAGGTTTATGTATAGAAGTGGAGAAACTTCATAAAGGTATTGTATTGTGGTAGGCTTCGTCCAAGCCCGTCTGTCTAACTATTACCCTCAGTTGAAAATCTGCCGCCAAAAGTGTGTTCCGGACATTGAACTTCCCCCTCTAGATATGGCATGTTTACCATCTCAGACATCAAAAAATATTAACATCAACTGAAATTGCAGTCTAATTTAATAAGTATTTAAAGAATTTAAATAGGCATACAATGGAAACTCGTACAACAAGTAGATATTCCTACATAGGAAATATCTTTATGACACGTTTTTAGGTAGATTTCAGATATTTGAGTTTTGTGCTAATGACATAAAATCATGAAGAAATACCCAATATATGTTAGTTGTTTACAATCAATTTAAACATTTTGATATATTTTTTTCTTTATTATTATTTCAGATGGCTCCAACATTCTTCGACTACGAACGCACACCGTTGAGTTTGAAGAAAGTGCATATGGCATTAGAAGTGCTTGAAACTTATTTTACTCGTCTAGGGACTAGTTATGCCGCAGCGGATCATATCACTATAGCTGACTTTCAGCTTATCAATACTATGATGACACTTGAAGCTATAGAATTTGATTTTTCCAAATACAAAAAGGTAATATTGTAAAACAATAAGTAGTCAGAATATATTTTTATTTCTAAGTAATAGTCATAATACCATAAAAATTGGTTTTATAATCTAAATACCAGTTTACAGAAATCGAAGAGTCTATAGTACAAATCGCCGATAACTCAGTATAAAAAATAAACCAAAAGAATCAAGTAACTTTGTACTTTTAGCAATCGTCGCATTACGAGTATTTATTACAATTACGTCTTAAACAATAACTGTCACAAATGTACATCTCATGTCATTAAAAGTTTGCGTTAACAAAATAACGTGGGTGCTTTGTATTGTATTAATATTGTTAGCACTTTACTAAGCCATGACCTGATGACAAACACATCAGCGTCATCTTTTTAAATTTTATTTGCAGATACACACGTGGTATAATAACTTTAAGTCGAATTATCCGGAGCTATGGAAGATATCAGAGGAAGCCATGAAGGAAATAAAATATTTCGTGGCAAACCCGCCAGATTTACAACATCTCAACCATCCTATACACCCTATTCGTAAAATCAATAAATAACTCTGTATATTCACAATCGTATACTTCTAGTTTCGATAGACATTTTTAGTTTTATTATAATATATTTTTATACAAGTTTGTTTATTATTTTGTTATTAAACATCGTAAAAGTATTTAGCAACGTCAACATTTATTTCCACTGAAGTAATAAATAGTTCTATTTTAATTTGATGAAGATTATCGATGAGTGCGTATGTATGCATTCTTCTTTCGATTATAATGTGTGATCATGCTCCTTTGTACTTTTAGTTTTACTTTATCTATTCTTCTATACGTATAATAAAAATGGAGTGTCTGTACATACAGATATTACATAATATCAAAATAATTTTTGTCGGTCTGTCTGTCTGTCTGTCTATTTGTTCCGGGTAATCTCCGCAACCGCTGGACCGATTTTGACAGGACTTTCACTGGCATATAGCCAAAATTACAGCGGGTTACTTAGGCTACTTTAAATTAGACTAGCTATTAACCGCGGCTTCGCCCACAGTACTATCTTCAAAACGGTTAGACCGATCTTCACCAAACTTTCACTGGCAGATAGCTGACATTATAAAAAGTAATTCAAGCAATTTTAGTTTATACTAGCTGTTAACCTTAGTTTCACTCGCAGTGCTGTTTTCAAAACGGTTCGACCCTTTTTTACGGCACTTTCACCGGCAGATAGCGGACATTATAAAAAGTAATTTAGTCTATTTTAATTTAGACTAGCTGTTAACCGTGGCTTCACTCGCAGTGCTATCTCCAAAACGGTTTGACCAATTTTCATGCCACTTTAACAGGCAGATAGCTGACCATATAGGAAGTAATTTAGGTTATTCTATTTTAAACTAGCTGTTACCCGCGATTTCCTCCGCATGAAATTTAAAATATGATAAAAAAAATATGTTGCTCACTGAAAACCTGTGCATAAGATGTGGATTGTACTGGACTCCAAAAATAAATATAATTGAAATTCATATATCTGTATCTATGTATGCAATTTGAATTATATTAACTTTTCGGTCATTTTGTTTTATTTACCGCGCTTTCGTCTACATAACCAGCAACCATAGTAACATATAAGAATATTGTACCCAGCTCAATCAGCACTATTTAAATTGTCGATATTAAAAACTGTTTAGACAGATATAAAGTTTTATATCTTAATTTATGTTTATGCAAGATTTCAAGACGTCAGCTCATTCATTGTATACAATTCAACATTATAATGATTAATAGTAATTTTGAAGATAGAAGGGATTTCTAAAAAAATATCAGACCATAAACGTATTACTTATTGACAACATGGGCATATTATATCATCATAATTACATCTTTAAGTCATTGTTTCATTAGTTCCTTATACAGTGTAAGTGAGCACTGAGGTAGTTATATGGTGGGTTAAGGTTCCAAATATGTTACTGATGACTACCATTCATCTGACACACTGTTAGTATTTATATATCTAATGTATACGTTACATGTTACTGTAAGTGGCGTGCGTGTCGTACTAACATTTGTTTTTAAATAGCATTTCTATAATTGTACATAATCTCACAATTTTATATTTTTTCAATACAATTTTAAAAAAAACACTGCAGAGCTGCGGGTACAGCTAGTATTTTATACGTTTCTTATATATATTCCCAGTTTTTAGATATAAGAATAATCAAATAAAAACGAGAAATTAATTATATAAATATTTATTGTTAATATTATAATTTGTATTTGTAAGTAGTTGATTGTACATACATACATGTTTACTTATAACAGTAGAATATTATCATGTGACGCATCTTTTCAGATATCCCATACACGCATTACTGCAACATTCGCTGTGGTATGTGCACTGTGAACAATATGTAAAAACATAAGTTATTGATTAAAAGATAATATGTCATGTACTCTTCATATTTTATGTAGTACTAGCTTCTGCGCGCGACTTCGTCCGTGTGGAATAGCTACTTTGGGCTAACGCTAACACGTAGCGGAAGCTCTCAAAAGGAAAAAGCATCCCAATTTTGAAATATTCTTCATTGGTGCTCCACTCCTATTTGTTATAAAAATGTATATTGATTCATTTTTATAAAGCTTTGTATATAAAGTACTTCTTATGATTGATGAATCTCCAACGATCAGTCATAAGCAAGTGTTATAAATATCTAAATATATCAACTATTATTTATCATATTGTATAATCATTACTAATCATTATTATGAAGTTTTATATTTAAAGTACTTCTTATGATTGGTCAAGATACTGTCATTCTGTCGAATCTACGACGACCAATCATAAGCAAGTGAATCGGTGGGGATGAAACTATAAGAACGCGCATTCAGGGGTATATCGGGTTATTCGTTATTCAGGATTGAGGACAAACACATGTGTTATACCATGTTTAGGCTATTTAATTTAAACAGTACTGTAATAAATCTAATACTTAGTACTACATAAAGCGTTTCTGCATTTAAAAGTCTCGGCTACTGGTCGATAAACTACCACGGTTTACATCTCAGAAGTGGGATTAGCAACTTAGTGCCCACAACAAGATCGGAGATACGCATAAGTATTTAGTGAACATACGTAGAAAACGTAAGTGTTGTTTACAATTTTATTTCATTGCGTTTATCTGCCCTGATCCGTGTAAAGAATGTGTTTATTTGAACTTCAATTAGAGAGTTTGCGATTAGTGAAGTAAAAGTTAGACGTCATTTTGTTACGTATAGACCTACGATTTTAACATTTAAGTAGTAACTACAAGCATACATTTTTTTTTTTGGAAAGACTTAAGAGTGCCAATTAGGCCAATTAAACTGTATCATACTAATAAATAGGTGTATTTGATACAGCTTGTTGAAACTTTAGTTTCTAACATAGTGAGCTGTGTATTTAAAGCAATAATAATAAGTGGAACAGTTTATTAATTAAAGTGTTTTTCTGTTAATATACGTTGATGCCGTAAGTAAGTAGATGAACGAAAGATCCCTCCTCATGGAACACTGACGCCTTCACTAAGATTTCGTGATGCATCACGAAACCGTAGCCGTGATCGTGGGCGTATGCGCTCCCCTGAAGAAAGTCATGACAGCGGCCGCAGGCTGTCGAGGGTAAGGTGATTAGTCGGTCCCGTTCCCGGTCACGCTATTCGAGAAGGACACGATTGCGTACTTTAGGGTGGCACGAGACGTGCCGCGCGGAATCGAGGCACTCGCCTAGGCATAGGCTGCGCCTTCGCATACCGTTCCATGAAGCAACACTTAATCGTGGTCGTGAATCAAATGACAATTTGCTAATTGAGAAATCTATTGACGCTTTTAAGGGTATGCATAATGCAAGCGATTCTGATAGGTTTCCGGTTTATGTAAAGATCAAACAGTTGATACGTGGCTTCACAAAGTTGAATCTGCACAGATCTATGATGGAGCGATAAACTGATAGTTCATAACGCCTTATCAAAATTAACAGGGGTAGCTAAAACTTTGTATCGGGTTTTACTCTCACTTTAATTTTCTTAGTCAGATAATTCTACGCCTTACCAAAATCAACAGGGGTGGGTAGCTAAAACTTTGTATCAGGTTTTACTCTCACCGGAAATGCTCAATAAAAAGGTATAGAAGATCGTATAGAAGTCTTCGTATAGAAGATCGAACGAGCAGCTGAAGGTTAAGAACAGAGATAGGCGCTTACAAAATAACACGTACACTAGTAACAAGTGTCTGGTTGATTTGGGAAACTAGGGCACTTTGGTCCAACTCCGTGAAGCTCGACATTTAGTATTGGACTGGAAGGTAAGAGAGGTGCCTTTATTAAGAGGAATAGGTAACGTACCATATAGCCCGCTTGGTAACGCTAACGCCACAATTGATGTGCAGAGTGTAGTAGATCACGTGGAGATATTGGTAGTAAAGTAGTAGATAACTATTTAATACTATTTAATCCATTATCCGGTACTACTAGGCCACTTTCACAGAAAGGTATTTAGTCAAAATAGTCGGACGCAATCGGATGTTATTCAACGGGTTAAGTGAGGAGTCTTATGCGTGGGAACGAGCATTAGACACAGTCAATTGGGAGTGATGGCGATCCGGTTAGCTAGCGTAATCCTTTTTCGGAATATTGGCATCTGGTTATAGAGAAGGGTAGCCTTATATATAACTCGGAGCCATACTGGGCTTACAAGTTCAAAAATCAAATATTAGTTATCAGTCGTCCAAAGATGAATCATCAATCGGTTGTGGTGAGAATTGAAAAAAAATATTTTAAAAAGTGATATTTGATATATTTATATTAATGAACATTGATATATTTATATTAATGAACATATAATAATTTATATTAATGAAGATTAATAATTTTTATTGATGAAGATTAATAATTTTTATTGATGAAGATTAATAATTTTTATTGAAGATTAATAATTTTTATTGAAGATTAATATTTTTTATTGAAGATTAATATTTTTTATTGAAGATTAATAATTTTTATTGAAGATTAATAATTTTTATTGAAGATTAATAATTTTTATTGAAGATTAATAATTTTTATTGAAGGTTAATAATTTTTATTGAAGGTTAATAATTTTTATTGAAGGTTAATAATTTTTATTGAAGGTTAATAATTTTTATTGAAGGTTAATAATTTTTATTGAAGGTTAATAATTTTTATTGAAGGTTAATAATTTTTATTGAAGGTTAATAATTTTTTATTGAAGGTTAATAATTTTTTTATTGATGAAGGTTAATAATTTTTTTATTGATGAAGGTTAATAATTAATCTTGTTTTCGAGTGGGTTAAAGAATCTAGGTACACCGGAAACAGATGTTGATTCAACGAACTGACCCTGGTCCTATCATATGTCGGACAGCGGCATCATAAGGAAGCTAATGGTCCTTACGCGAGCCCTATATAACAAACTATAAAACAAAAGAAAAAAAAAGCACCAACCAGCTAGACTTATCAGAGACTTCTCTTTTCGTTATTCTTGACTTGGCGTCTGGGAACTATCCGATCCCATAGTGGAAGACTCTCGAGAAGACTACTTTTGTTACCTCCCTAGGGTCAACTTGATTATAATAGGATGCCGTTCGCTCTAGTTAACGTATCATCAGTATTCCAGCGTACAATGGATAAATCCTTCACAATTCTTGTGCTTCGCCTTACGCATTGGTATATATCGGCGCCTACCCACATTATTGCGTCTTTTACTCGACTTGTTTCGGTATAAAAGGAGCGGATCGACCGTTGTTGAGTCAGTGTAGTCCGGTGAAGCTGTAAAGACCTTGCCAGGTCAATAGCATAGTCAGCAAGAGTCAGTCTTGGCTCTGGCGGCGCGCGGTACACTCGTACTGTGCGAGTCGCTTATCTGAGACTCTGAATGATTAATTTATGCAAACGAATTAGTTATGATTTGTAACAAATTCATTGGTTACTACTATAATGGGGTGATAGTCTGAATTAATAGTAATTAATTATTATTTTGTATTGAGATGTGATGAAATTATTACTATGAGAGGTTTTTTATCATTGGTGGGTTAGTGAGTTCATTCTAGCGATATTATTATGATGGGTGGTTTAGTGAGTAAATTATCATTTTATGTTGAGATATGACGATATTATTATTATGGGTGGTTTAGTGAGTTACAAACAAGTTGGGGCACATTGTGGGGTGATGTTGTGGAGAAGGAAATAATATTTTAGTTCTCATTAGTATCATTTTTGTAATGGATCATGGGGAGAGAGTACTCTGGCGCACGCACGTGTGCCGACATATACATGGACGATATTTTAAGTCCTGTCCATTCATTCGATGAGGGGATGGCCGCCTCGAGGAGGTGATGCGGTGGCTGGCACAAAGTGGTCTGACGCCCGACGCGAGCTAGTATGGGGTAGCTGGCATCTTAGGTAACAGAACGTCTGGGGTGCCAACGCGAGCTAGTATGGGGTAGCTTGCATCTTAGGTAACAGAACGTCTGGGGTGCCAGCTGGTATCTTAGGCAACAGGACACGTCTGGGGTGCCAAAACTTATCGAATATTATAGTTCAAGCACTATTTACTAGGCATTGGATTCGTTACAGTGAAGTACTGTAATGCCTTGTGTACCACTCTCGAGTAATCGCGACTTAGTCCCGCGAATTGCTCGCTGGTGGTTGCAGTTCTTAGTCTAGGACCGTTCAATAGTCGAATTGCTCGCTGGTAGTTGCAGTTCTTAGTCTAGGACCGTTCAATAGAATATCGCTCTGACGGCAAAACAAAGCGTAGTAGAGGTGCTATAGTGGTTGGTGAGCCAGACATCGGTCACGTTTCAGATGTTCTTTCAGTCTGTACTGGCGATTGGCTTGCAACCATTGGCACGAGATGGCAAGTATTGAACGTCAGCCATGACGACGTGGGACCCTTGGGGTTTGACATAACTTTAGTACGCTTACATGCTACGTGTGGTTCTTAGAGATGACTGTTCGTAAAGAAATATGTTTCAGCTTTCCTTAGGTGCACGCATGGTGTCTCCGGGGAACTACACCCCATTATCAATACTATCGTGCCATGTTATAGCATACGGTTTACTAAATTTTAAGTTACTTTGACGCACCTGCTTAGTTAAACATGTAAAACGTTTACTCAATCATGTGGTGTTAAGCACGAGCTTAATGCTGTTGCCACAGCCCAAGCGAATAGCCCAGGGGAACTATACAACCGGACCATTTTGGCGGTCCTTGGGGTAATGACGCAGTTGGGTATGAATTCCACAGTACCACTGCGGAGCTTCTTTTGGTCGCAACTTAACCAATCCATCTCAAGGTTTGCTAAATCACGTAATAAAGTTACGCCCGAAGTCTGGGAGAGTCCAGGCAATGTTGGAGCTAGCGATGGGGGCCTTATTAGAGAAGGGCAGAAACTGTATGATAGGTAAAAATGGGAATGAGCTACAAGAAAGGCGATAGGTGATTTGGTTAGGGTTGTAAGAGCTACGACAGGTCAGGCAAAAAAGAACTCTATCCATGTTCTTAGGTCATTAGAGAATTAAGGCACTCCCAAACGATAGTGTCGTGGTCTGTTGGCTATAGCCATTCTGTTATGTGTTTAACGAACCCGTATCAATCGATTGTGAATCCGAGCGTAACGATAGCGAATTTGATTATGGTGATTTATAAATTGACGTATATTTGATTATGGTGATTTATAAATTGACGTATAACTGAATCTATTAACACAACTGAATATGGATATTGTACACTACTGGAAATACGCAGGTTTATTAGAGGTTACTGTAGTTAAGTATCGTTGATCACAAAGTATCGTTGATCACAGTTTGTAGAGGTTACTGTAGTTAAGTATCGTTAATCACAAACTGTTTGTGGTTGCTGTTTGTGGTTGATTACATTTCTAATATATATATGCTTAAACTAAAATGATATAACAGAAATGTTAACGTGATTATAGGTACCGATGATTGGTATCATGTATCAATCATTGTGATATAATGTAACAAGTTGATGACTGAAATATCTGCTGGTCAAAGTCATGAACCGGCAAATACCGATTCGTTGGTTAGTCATGTGCTGGCGAATCAGTGTGAGGTACCAGGTAACGGGTGCCTTGCATTTTAACAATTAGAGGTCAACGTCATGGACCGGTAAATACAGATTCATCGGTTAGGGTCATGTACTGATGAATCGGTGTGAGGTGCCAGGTAACGTCTACCTCGCAATTAGTGTAAGATCGTTTATGGGGTTGAAATACTTGCTGGTTCGAGCTGTAAATACTGATTCATGGGTTAAGGTGTATTGATGAGTCGTTTTGAGATGCCAAGTAACTGGTGCCTCGCATTATAGCATCATATTAGCAATTGGTGCAACAGTTTATCCACTGGTAAAACAAATATACATTCTATATAAAGGTAATCGACACCCTTAAAAGTTATAAAGATTTGCTGATTTAAGACCATGAATCATTATGTCATGTAAAGCAATTGTCTTGAGTATTAAGTAGACTAATTGTAATGTGCCACTAAGACTAGGCTAGCGATGTCAGGTAACCGACGCCCTTAAGTTATAAAGATTTACTGATTTAAGATCATGGATCATTATGTAATGTAAAGGACTAATTGTAATGTGCCACTAAGACTAGGCTAGGGATGTGTAGGTAACAGACACCCTTAAAAGTTATAAAAATTTATTGATTCATTATGTAATATAAAGCAATTGTCTTTGAGCTTTAAATAATGTAACACTAAGCCGATAAGTTATAATAATGCGTGGTTAGTTTGATTTCCTTCTGAAATTAAATACCTAAAGATTATTAACAACGAGGGACTCGTTGAAAAACGGATGGCCGAGCTGTTATAAAAATGTATATTGATTCATTTTTATAAAGCTTTGTATATAAAGTACTTCTTATGATTGATGAATCTCCAACGATCAGTCATAAGCAAGTGTTATAAATATCTAAATATATCAACTATTATTTATCATATTGTATAATCATTACTAATCATTATTATGAAGTTTTATATTTAAAGTACTTCTTATGATTGGTCAAGATACTGTCATTCTGTCGAATCTACGACGACCAATCATAAGCAAGTGATAATCATTACTAATCATTATTATGAAGTTTTATATTTAAAGTACTTCTTATGATTGGTCAAGATACTGTCATTCTGTCGAATCTACGACGACCAATCATAAGCAAGTGAATCGGTGGGGATGAAACTATAAGAACGCGCATTCAGGGGTATATCGGGTTATTCGTTATTCAGGATTGAGGACAAACACATGTGTTATACCATGTTTAGGCTATTTAATTTAAACAGTACTGTAATAAATCTAATACTTAGTACTACATAAAGCGTTTCTGCATTTAAAAGTCTCGGCTACTGGTCGATAAACTACCACGGTTTACATATTGGTCTTATCATGATGATATATCTTTCCTCTATAAATTACTTATCTAACACTGAGTGAATTTTTCAAATCGGACCAGTAGTACCTGAGATTAGCGCGTTCAACCAAACAAACAAACCGTCCAGTTTTATAATATTATAGATGAAAAAGGTGTCAGATGACTCGACAATTCGTCCTAAAGACGTTCTCGATGGTTAATGCATTAGAAGCAATGATATTGTAATTAAAAACGTGATCACTTTGAATAATACATAAAAAAAGATTATTTATTCAAATAAAAAAAAATAATGAAATATTAAAATGTATAACAAATCAGTATCTAATGCTTATCACATTTATGAATGATCTCAAATTAAATCAGTATTTATATTCAAGTCGTGAGGATCAAATTATAACAATTTCATCAATAATCTAAACATGGATAAGTCAAAGCATATATGATGGTTCAAAACAATTTATTTATATAATTAAATAGCAAACCTGCAATAACACTGTTTATTGATCAATAAACAAATCATAAAAAATGAGAACGCAATTAATTATAACGTGCGGTGCTTATCAAATTTATCGGAAACAGGCCATGTATTATAGGTATAATTTATTTATATTCCAAATGTCAGCAACGAAGTCAGCTCAACAATATGTGCGATAACATTACTACAGCTACAATTTTTTATGGTAATTTTAACTGCAAAAATAAATGTTTCTAATAGTTATAGTATATAGTAATACAATAATTAAGTAAAGTAACAGTGTAAGATTGGTTACTCTGTTTTTCCTTTCTCTCGAGTCATATTTTCGTCATATCTTCTTCTAAACCCAGAGATACCAATCATTACTCACCTAGATATAGTCCACAGCATACTACAATCTCCGAATGAGATTTTTATAACCACGATTTAAAAAGAAATGTAAAAGCAAATATAGCGCAATCGAGGAATATATAATAAAAATATACATATAAATATAAATCTAATTCTATTGTAATCTAAAGTTAGGTTCTCAATTTTGTTGCGTTAGTATTTATTATATAGAGTTTCTGAATGTCTACAAAAGAAATTCTCTGGAATTACTAATCAAAGTGATGGTTGTGAGTATGTTCTATATTATGTACATTAGCCTGATTAATAAAATACAACTACTTTTCTTTTATCATGAGCCGCACTGAAATACCTTCGGGGTAGTAGAAAAACGCCTGTGAAAGCCGAAGATATTAATATTTACAGGTTGTGCATTGGTGTTTTCTATTTTCCATGTAAATGTTACAACATTTATTTTTAAAATGTTGTGGTTTACAAACAAACAATCTTATTATTAGATAAGCGATACTTTTTTTATTAACCCGAAGATATTTCGGTGCCGGTCTGAGAAAAAAAAAATCTCATGTTTTTAATCAGCTTAATGTATACGGTATTTTTTCATAGTCTTTCCTGAGACGTGCTCTCAGGACAATAATTTGCACATTTATTTTTAAATTCAATATTAGCTAAGTGTAAAAATATACGTACAAATTCTCCAATTTTCGCACATTTCGGCTGTTCATTCTCCCTTTTTGCTACCACAACGGTATCTATAGGAAGGTCGACAGCGTTCTTCACAATATTATCATCTTTTGACAAGGTAGAACTATCGGGATCTTCAACGGTTCTGCTAATTAGATTCCCGGTCACGTGGTGGCCGACGACCGCGATACATAGGAGCAAAATGTAAACACGAACCATTGTGGTCGAATGCAGTATGTCACTAACGGATTTGCCCATTCGACTGCTGTTATAAGGGAAAACTGTTACCGACATATACTTACCATATCTGTTTGTTGAAATTAGAGCCCGTATTTCGGACTAGAATGACAGTGATTAAAATGTAATTAGAACTATGAGTTTCCATAGTTTTGAGTTGCATTTTGGTCAATGCTTAGGATGTGTAGTTGCTTATTTTATTATTATTTGCATTTCTATGTCATATTTATTTTATTTATATTTGATATAGATATATTAAAACCTGCGTGACTGGTGAAAATAACCTTATATATATATATATATATATATATGTTATATCATAGGAGGCAAACGAACAGGCGCGGTGGGTAACCCGATGTTAAGTGATCACATCGCCGTCCATAGACACTAGCAACACCAGGGGAGTCGCAAGTGCGTTGCCAGCCTGTGTTTGGGGGAAGCGGCGGGGGTAGTGGGAATAGGAGGGGAGAAGAGAGGGAAGGAGAGGTGAGCCTCCGGCGCTCTACCACCTTCTACATATATAATTTTATATGATAAATGCTTAATTGTATTTATTAACAATAAGTACATATACACAAGGCCAAAAGAACACAAGGCCTACTGTCTAAACATTCACCTGGTATACGCTTACACGTTTATTAGTATTTGGTTTAAATATTGATCGATTAAAACTTTAACGAAGTACAAAAAATATTCAAGAAATAAATAGAAACACAAATATTTTTGTTATTCACACAAATCAGTGAAACGATTTACCAGGAAATTATTACACACTATAACCATATAAAGCGTGAACCGGTTCTTCTTGATGGCCAGAGAGTATATAAAAACGGAGCCATTAATGATTCAGACAAACATATGCGACGATTCTTGCGATATAAGTATAGTGTAACCGTCCTCTACTTTTGTCTGCGAAGTTTGTTTTTCTACCAGAGGACATTGATCCTACTACTGATAAGCACAAAAACAACATTGGTATAACTTTCAAATGAGTAGAACATTCTCGAAAAATGTTATTTATGTTTTAGTTACACATTATGTGGGTGATAATGAATATTCTCGTTTAAATGTGATTGTTGTAATTCTCTAATCTAGATCACAAATAATACAGGTCGCCTCATCATAGTCACGTATGAGGAAAATAGTATTTATTGTTTAAATAACATACAAATTATATATATAAAAAAGAACATAGTTACCGAGCAAAATAACTGGATTATCTTTTCCTATCTACCTACCAAATCTAAACAGTCTCCTACCTCCAACCGTTCTTAAGTATACTAACTACTAATAATATGCATGTTATAAAACATGTCTGCTATACCAATATGTAGGTATTAAGTATTTGGCTATCGATTCTATGCATTTAATGAATTCTGACAGCCTAAAAACACATTCTCACGCTCCAAGATCTTTTGTCCCATCAACATTCGACACTTTATTGACAATGTCTTCCAAAATCATTCATTACAAATAGATAAATTTCTATATTATTCCAAGTATTGCGATTAGCAGGTCTCACATAATTATAATTTCGGTTGCATGAATTCGCAAATTCATAAACAGTGACGACTATAGAACCTCTGACTGTTACACCGCCAGCTATTGTCAGTCATTAACAGACATTGGCTTGAAAAAGTCCATGACTTCAGAGGGTTGGGAAAAAAACACTTATAGACCGGTACCTACCGAAGCAAGCTTGATTTACATTGACGAAGGGTTTCGAATTTGCCACGGACCTCCAATGCTGTTAGTTGGTCTCCTGAGTTGACCCTCAGGTAGCAGCAACAGCGAACGTGTATTGAAACACGTGAGGACAAACAACATTTTTGAAAGATTTTAAAACGACGTTTGGTACCTATTTAAAATTATTTAAGTCCTCTTTGACTTAGGGGCAGGTAATGTTGTAGTGCAACTAAAAAGTATTTGAGACATGTAGTAAATGACTACGAATGACTACTGCGCAAAGCGAGACACCGCACCGTTCGCACCAACCTTCACCTTTTGGTTATTACATACAATTGGCTATGCATGACCTCGATTATTTTAAATTTATACGATGTTATTACAAAAAAGTTAAATACGGCTGAATACTTGCTTTAAAAAGGTTTCAAATTAAATGCACCGCGCTCGCCCGAGGCAAGTTCGAATTATCCTTTTTCACAAGTCTAACCTAACGCAACCGAAGCGACTAAAAAGAGCAAGATGGCGAAAATTCAGCGACCGCGGTGCATTTAATTCGAAACCTTTTTAAAGCAAGTATTCAATACGTATTTAACTTTTTTGTAATAACACCCATTATATTCAAGTCTCGTAAATTAAAACTAGGTATAACGAAAATAATAATATGTATTAATATATTTCGATTTAATAAATAGCATATTTTATTTCAAGAGTCAGCTTCTTTTTACCTATACTTATATATTCACAATTATTCGCCACCGACGAATTATTACTTAAGTATTGGATATAATGTTTAGTTTACTTTGGTAAGTTTTGGGATTTCCACGTGAGTTACTGTAGAAGAGGTGCTGCAAATAGAAATAAATATTATTAGTTACATAGTTAATGAAATCCTTGATTTACTTGTATAATATATAACATTAGCAACTGCTGCGACTTCTTTCATATTAGATTGCATTACAAAATTAATAACAATAAAAAATAGTCCGGCGTCTTCTAATGGCAAGTTGCGGTTAAATTCAATAGTATAAAAACCTTCTAGATCAAAAAACACACAGGTGTGCCAATTATCTCGATGATCAGTCGACCGATATTGGAATTTATTAATCTCACAACACAACAACATGCATCTATACTATCTAAACACTACACCTTCATTACATACTATAAAACAAAGTCCCCTGCCGCGTCTGTCTGTCTGTCTGTTCGCGATAAACTCAAAAACTACTGAACGGATTTTCATGCGGTTTTCAACAGTGGGTACAGTGATTCATGAGGAACATGGTATATGATTTCTCAAAGATTTTTGTATAATCAGGGCGGGACAACGTCTACCGGGCCCGCTAGTAATATTATAAAGCTGGAGAGTTTGTTTGCTTGAACTCGCTAATTTCAGGAACTACTGGTCCGATTTGAAAAATTCTTTCAGTTAGGTAATTTATCGAGGAAGGCTATAGGTTTTTCCCTCCAAGGAGTTATCCAAATTCTGGAAAAAGTAGTAGTCTGTAGGCGCAAGGTCTGGTGAGTAGGGCGGATGACAGAGAACTTCCAACCCCAGTTCTTGCAACTTGGAGACCGTCTGCTGTGCAGTATGAGGTCGCGCGTTGTCGTGCAAGAGTAGCGGAGACGAGCGATTGACCAATGCTGGTTGGAGATGTGCCAGCTTCTCCATCATTGTGTCCAGTTCTTCACAGTACACATCTGCAGTAATGCTCACCCCGTTTGGTAAGAAGCTGTGATGAATTACACCGGCGCTAGACCACCTAACAGTGACCATCACTTTTCTAGGGGTAAGTTTTCGTTTAGGGCATTGTTTAGGTGCTGAACCAGGATCCAACCAACTTGCTGAGCGCTTGCGGTTATCAAACAGAATCCATTTTTCATCGCAGGTAACATGCGATTCAAAATTCCTTCATTTGTGTGTCTGTTGAGCAGTGCAAGGCACGTCTCGACGCGTACTTCGCGCTGGCGATCATTGAGTTCGTGGGGCACCCATTTGTCAAGCTTTTTTACCTTGCCAATTTGACGCAAATGGACCAATGTTGTTTTGACGCTAACGTCGTAAGCTGCTGCTAATTCAGCCGTAGATTGTGTATCATCAGCTTCCACAATCGCCTTTAATTCGTCATTGTCGACCAAAGTCTTCGGACGACCGCGAGGTTCATTTTTCAGGTCGAAATTCCCAGAACGGAAGCGAGCAAACCAATAACAGGTGGTGCGTTGGGATGCCACAAAAACTCCCCGGAAAGTTCTAACTAGAGGTCCACCATCTATATATCTTCATCTTGTATACCATAATCACAAGTTATTTGTAGTATTATATTCGACTATGACAGTAATAATGTTGTAGATTGGTTCTAAAAAAACACTGTTACTCAAAACAAATGCAATTATAAGTAATTGAAAAGAAACCACATAAAAACAAATAGCTTATCAAATACTATTAGCACATGGTTTTGTTTGTTCTTTGTAAATAAGCAGAATTTATTGACTTATTTATTTATCAAAAGAACTAATAAGATAGTTGTAATAATAAATAACTAATAACAGTTGTGATAAGGTTTCAACAATTAATATATCTATAGTTTTGTCTGTACATTGAATTTTTTTCTCAGATTTTTTTTTATTGTCGCACGGCTAAGTGACTGCACTGTGCCTGATAGTGTGCGCAGTACAATCCAAAAACAATGGCGACTACCGAGAGATGCGTTATCCCTCGTCGGTCGCCGCTGTCATGCCGGCTTGCGTTCACGTTACGCTTCAAGGATCCTATGTTATAGGTTAGGTACTCCCCACCCCATGTTAGGTATACCCTAAGTAACATTATAAATACGTATGTGATCTTGTTTTTTACGCTTTCACGCCTAGACTACTCAACTGATCATCATGACATTCTGCATATACGTCAAGAGGCCGTTCAAATATTACGTACGCAGAATTTTTATTATTTAATACCGCCCCTTCCCCCTGGTCAGCAAAAGTTAGCAATGCTCTTACCCCCCCCCCCCCCCCCGTCTCTCAAATAAATAAATAAAATAAATATTGTTGCCATAATCACCGCCCAGACCTCCCATCCCCTATGTCATGAAAAATAAGCAACAAAACCACTCCACGATCAGTGCTTACTTATTACTTGAATGACCCAGGCGTACAGAATAGGACATGGGGTACCTTTCATTGAGAAGAGAAGTATTTTTCCCAAAGGATATGTAAAATCTATATCAACACGAGCAATGCTGCGGGCAATACCTAGTAACTATTATGAAGTGATCACAAATGTAACGTTAAAAAATCGTTTTCAGCCGAATCTCATTCACAAATCGATTCGATGGATTTTTATGATTTTTTTGTTATAAAATTATATTCAAAGTGGCTATTCTAAAATTGATATTTTAATAAGATAGAATAATGTTTCGAAAATTAAAAGAAAACGCTGAAGCCCCGGACAACTGCTAGTAAAGTATGAATAGTAAAAATGCCTCATTCGTTATTATTAATTATTAAAAAAACATAATTTATTAATATAACGATTTTAATTATTTCAAAAATCTTACATATGCTTAGAATATAATATATCATATAAATGCATTTCTAAATTAGTGTCACGATTTTTTTAATGTACAACTTATTTGGGTAATTACTAGACACTTTTTATTATTTATTCTATTAGTCTATTTATTTTTTTAATGATTACCATAAACAATTGATAATATAATGTGATTTAAAAATCAATAGGGAATCCTAATAATCTTGAGGGTGCTGGACTTTTAGTCCGCTGATTCATCCTCGGCGGTTGAGTTGTTCTTTTACTGCCAAGTAAACTCGGTACTAATGGTATATTGTTCATTGAAGATCCAGTCGCCGGTTGATTACCGAGTAGTGCATTATTATTCAGTGGCAGGTTGCTTCCTAACAAATTATTAGTTGGTACATTTCCAATTGGTAAATTGTTCAGCAACTGGTTTGGCAGTTCGCTTAATATATTGCTGAGAAGATTTTTGCAAACAGCACCAGTTAATCTATCAGCCATTCCACCCCACAAGCCCATTTGGCAAAATCTGAAATGTAAAAGTGCCCAAATTACATATTACACCAACATAATCAATGTAAGAGACCCACTGCAGGGTCATAGGCCTCTTCCCGAAGGAAGGTATGGGCATAATAACCATGCCAGCACGCAGCGTATTGGCGATTTCAAACTCTGAGAAATCCACAGTTCTATGTTTAACCCACATCAGTAGTACTACAAGAACATTTCTCAGGTTCAGGTTTCCTCACGTGTTTTCCTTCACTGTCAGTCGATAGTGTTACCTACCAATTTAAATTAGTAAGTACATACAGAAAAATTCTTTGGTACACGCCGGGGTTCGAACCTGCGGGCATCAGGTTAACAGCCAACCGGGCAAACTACTAGATCACTACGACGAAAAAAAGGAAACTACTGGATAGAATTAATTCAAAAGAGAATAGAATTCACTTGGCCTTTGTTTAAAATAGAAATTACCACGATATCTTAAATTAATTTAAAGTTATTAAAGTTTTAAGAAACTACGATAGAAGTATGTCTTTGCTTTCATTTTTTTATATTTTTACATCTATACATAAAATAAGACGATAAACAACGCAGATGAAGTCTGGGGTATAAGCTAATTATATAGATTATGTTCACTAGTTTAGGATTTTGAGAAAGAAGTTACGCTACTCAAAAATAAAAATACCTTACTTTTTACGTCAACTTGGAATGTAATTCTATATGAAGTTTTAAATTGTTTATATTGTCGTCACGTAACAAAATAGCGTTTTGTCCCACAATCAAACCAAATCTCTTTCTAATAATCTTTCATTCTCTAATTTTTTAACTCATTTTGTCCCGCTTGTAACATAAAGCAAAGAATAAAATCAAAAAGATACAAAAGAATGAATTAAAAATAATATAAAAAGTGCTAAATAGAAAAAACAATAATAAATATGTTATATTGAAAATTCCACGCGTTCAGAACATTCAGTATTGTGGTTATAGTAGTACACGAAAAAAAGAGATAGAAAAGGGAAGCAAGGAAAACAGAATCATAACGCTTTTTGCTAACGTGACGGTTTTAAACAGACCACTCCTATCGCAAGCCGTGTTAAGGAACTTCGTTCAATAAAGAATTAGAGAAAGATAGCAAACTGACTGATCGTGTTACAGAAAAAACCAATAAAAGTGATAGTAATAATTCTGGATAAATATTTACTAAATAAATAAATGTAAGTAATGTACCTGAAACCCTTCTCCGTCGTGATTGTATTCGATATTTTTAAATATTGATCATCATCCTGCGAATATGATGTAAGTCCGAATAGACCGCGACTTTTTTCCTTCTCATCTTTGTTCAGATTATGTGCAAAATCAGAAATAAGTCCTACAAAGGAATCCCTCACTCTTGCGTCGGTACTGGAAACTTCCCCACCAGCTGGTTTACCATTCTCGTCTAATGGCTCGAAAATATAAGCTAGTTCGTCTCCGTGTGCAGGACCTTTCATTTTATTTTTATCATAACTGTCAAATCCTTCTGTAATTACAAAAAATATACATTTTTACATTACCTGCCTTTATATTTGGCAAGTCGTTTCGAAGACCAAAATGATCGGGTAAGTTCGGTTTCGTATAGCGTTATCTTTGTCTATCGCAGTCATTCCATTGTGCGATAGAGACAATGCTATAGAAAACCAAAAAAGGAATGATCTTAGCTAAACGTCTCATTCTTATCCCCGACGTGCCAAATGAAATACCGTGTCATTTACTGGTAAATATTGAATACAATAACCTTTTGTCATACCTACCGCAACATAATTTAATGTTTGTTACTCAAAACTAATATGGAATGAATTATATATTGTATAGTAATTTAGGAACAGCCCATGTCCTTTTAAAGTTCAAATGTATGTTACCTCGTAAATTTTATAGAAACTACATATACCTATATTTTATAGCTATAAAATAGTGTATTTACCAGTTAGAGCCAACCCTGGCAGGAAGTATGAACCTCTACTCAAGTTTCCCATATGTTCAAAACTATATAAATACGCTGAACCAACAGAACTCCAAGATCGTACTGATTGATATGCAGGGAAATTGAACAGGGCGTCTCCTGTAAAGTAAAAAAACAGTATGTAATAAATTAGAATTGTTTTTTTTTTAAAACAAGCTTTTGTACAAAAGCACTAAAATATTTTCAGTGTTTGAAATTCGCCATTTTGTTTTTATTTCATTTTCGTGTATTGCCATTAGGGCTGAACAAACATGCAAAATTGTAAAGTCGTAGGTCTACATAAAATGGTTCTAATTCAGCTTGCAAGATTTGACCTAAACAAACTAACAAATATTGCAAATTAAATAAAAGCCTGCATTAAAAAAAATTACGAACGTATTATACACAGCTTTTGATGTGAAACATCTATATGCGCGGGTAAACCTTATTTATATTTGGCGTGGCGACGCGAGTGTATGAGACGTGACGTCGCGATGTTGAGGTGTGGAACATCTGTTATTACTAAGAACTAAGTAAAGACAACACAATCGTAATAGATCTATCTTGTTTTAATTCTCAATATTATTAATAGATGGCGTTAATTTCAAACATAATTTTAATATTGAAAGTTTTTGAACATTCGAGAAAAGTAATAAATTATTGATGTGAAACATTTATAGGCGCGGGTAAACCTGATTGTTAGCGTGGCGACGCGATGCCATGCGCAAGCGACTGTACGCAATCTCTTTTGCCGCACTGAGCTCGCATACCTATAGTGTAATTTGAGAATTCGAGAACTTGAGATTCGTTCGATTCGAACAATTTCGATGTTTCACATCTGCCAGGCGTCCCGTGACGGCTCAATTTTTTTTTATAAGATTATATTACAAAGACTAAACTTTTAGAAAACTTAAAACATTTCAATAAGCTATTTGTGAACAGCATCAACTTTAAATTTTGAAAGTCTGTCTATCACTAATTTTTTGGTACACGTTGTACACCATGATAGCTACTAAGCATGTATCTTATTACATATTGATGGCATATCACTACATAGTATAAAATAAAGTCGCTTTCTCTGTCCCTATATCCCTATGTATGCTTAAATATTTAAAACTACGCAACGGATTTTGATGAGGTTTTTTTTAATAGATAGAGTGTTTGAAGAGGAAGGTTTATATCTATAATAACAACCATTAACTAGTGGAGAAATACTGTTATTTTTGAGGTTTCTAATGTGATGTTGTAAATAATTACATTTTTTCCCGCTTACATTGCAACAAACGCAGGCGGGCCACGGGCAGTAATGAGTAAATCAAAACTACTGGATCGATTTTAATCATTTTTTCAGTGAATGATATAGGCTATATATTTTATACCCGTGCGAAGCCGGAGCGGGCCGCTAGTTACGTTTAGTTATTGTGCACAAATGAAATCAATAGAAAGTAATACCAAGGAGCACGAACTCTTGAGATGTCACAAAAGCTCCCTGGAAAGTTCTAGCAAGGGTACCACCATCTTGTTAAAATGTTGTAATTATTACAACCCACTTGTAATATTATTGCCTACTCGACAATGACAGTAATAATGTAGAAGATTGGTGTCCAAAAAATAAAAGAAATAGGAAAAAAGGCAAAAGCAGTGGACGTTATATGGAAGTCATTTACTTTTTACTTAAAAAAATAACGTGGCAAAATTACTACATATTATAAAACAAAGTTTCTGCCACGTCTGATTGTCTGTCTGTCTGTTCGCGATAAGTCAAAAACTATTAAACGGGTCCTCGTGCGGTTTTCACCAGTAGATAAAGTGATTCATGGGGAAAGTTTAGATATATAATTTGTCAAGGTTTTTTTTTATCAGGGCCGGACAACATCCGCCGGGTCCGCTAGTTTTTAATATGTTTTTATAATGTTTAAAATATCATCCTCACTACTAAACATCTTAGGAACCTTTCTACATGACATATAAAGATTTATAAATATCCACAACACAACTATACGAATATTTTTTTAACATATAATATATCTTCGATCAACAATAACAACCGATATTTTTTATCTATACATACAATAAGAATGTAAATCTAACATCTCTGTACTTTATTGAATTTCGTGAAAAAAATTATTGCAGGTGTCTAGGAATAAGTAATAGAATAAATACATTTCAATAATTTTGGAAAATGTCTGTCTGTCTGCTTGTATGAACACGCATCACTACTAAAGTACAGGGTTTACAATAAAATCTCAAATCACAGATCATAAAGCATATCTGCGGGAGTCACTTAGTCTTTGTTTTATTAAAATCGGTCTACTCTATCAAAAGTTATTGTAATTTGAGTGACGGCTCGAGGTAAGTAAGAGAGAAGAGTAGTAAATCTATACATACTAATATTATAAAGTTTATTTGTTTGGTTGAACGCGTTAATCTTAGGAACTACTGGTCCGATTTGAAAATATCTTTCAGTGTTAGGTAGATCATTTATCGAGAAAGGCTATAAGT